>JAPYZJ010001836.1:0-44723 GCA_030522765.1 Ophioninae sp. B BG-2022a
TACCGGCACGGGTTTTCCACAGTTTCCCCGTGTCCTCGGCGAATGCGGTATAGTGTAGCTAAGTCGACTGTGGACGCACTATAGGTAGGTTAGCTTAGCAAAGTGCGGGTAGGGAATGACAGGAAAAAGATGAACCAAAGGAAGGTTACGGAGGCACGGAGAATTTGGAACTCGAGGAGAAAAAAGAAAGGAGATATGTAAAAACGCGCAAGGGTGTACATGGAATAAAGGAACCCCAACAGAATCATATATAATAATTGAAACTCAAAAATAACATTATCTTTCCGCTCGCTGAAGTTTCGCATAACAGCCATAAGAGGATAACCTCATACGAGATAATAATATCGATAAAAAATAATAACAATAATAATGTGACAATGCTACTAATAATAATGATAATACAATAATAACAATAATTATAGTAACCAATAACCAATACACCACCACCAAAATCAGCCGAAACATACTAAGGCGACCAACTAATCATCCAGATTAATCATCCAGAGAGAGAGAGAGAGATAATGATGATGATTTGATTCATTATGCCCTAGCGTACTTTGAGGCGAATTTACAAGGATAACAAAATAATAATAATAGATTATACAAAATTAAATAATAATAGATTATACAAAATTAAATAAAAAAAATAAAGAGAGGGAGACGGAGAGCGATAAGGAGAGAGAGAGAGAAAAAAGAGAGACGGATAGACAGATCGACAGAGAAAGAGGGAGGGAGAGGGAGAGACCTAAAGAGATTGCCCAGCAGTGCAACCGTTCGATAAACCGTTTCATCGCTGTATTCCTCATCAATGCACCAATTGCATAATTTGCAGATTATGTGAAACGTACATCCGTTATGGCGCATGTGCGTAAGGGCCGTATACTTTACACCAGCCTGAGAACGAGATGGATCGTGAAAATGTATAGACACGTACGTAATCGTATTACTATCGGTTGATTTTTCTCAGGGAAAGTGAAGCGTTCAATCGAGGCTCGGAAACGAAAAAAAAAAATGAACGTGGATGTGAAGGAAATACAGGTGGTATTTGAGGAACGAATTGCCTCATTGGGAGTAAGTCAATTGTGGAATAACGAAAGAATTGAATGAAAAGTTCAATTCTTAGGATATCCTGTTCTCGTTACGTATGAATTTCTGTATCGAATAATTGAATTTAAAATTATACTTTACGAATTGCTTATTTGAATAATTGAAGTGTCATCTATGTTGTGCGAATTACTCACTCAGATAATTTAACTTTCAATTACCCTGTACTTGTAACTTCTCAACCGAGTAATTGAATTTTCAATAACAATGTATGAATTGCCCGAATAAATAATTGAAGTTTCCATTGCGCTGTATGAATTGCTCAATCGAATAATTGAATTTTTCCATTAAACTGTTATGAATTGTACGACCAAATAATCGAGCTTCCCATTACGCTTGTGTGAATAAATCAACCAAATAATTGAACTTTCAATTATCTAATATGAATTGCTCAATGAAATCATTGAACTTTCAATTATCTAATATGAATTGCTCAATGAAATCATTGAACTTTCAATTACCTTGTTGGAATTAATCAACCGAATAATTGACCTTTCAATTATCGTATATGAATTTTTCAGTCGAATTATTGACGTTTCCCTGTACGAAAATCTTCGTAACGATTCGTTTCGTTTCGTAATCCGATTTGAAAAAGAAATTCGATCTTACCGCGACTTTTGAAGGTATGAGGGCTCTCACTGCGAGAATGGTTATTGAAGTTGAATGTCTCCAAAATGACGAGAGATTAAGTGTAGCGAGACCGCTTGGCTGCCGTTCCTCGTCTTCCTCTTCCCCTAACTCTTTCGCCCCTCCTTTCTGCGGATGAAAGAGAAATCGATTCTTCAATCGGTTATCGAAGTGTGTCTTTGTCGCTCGAGTCCTTTTATCGAGAGCGCAACGATCTGGGAAACGATTTTATAAGCCCAAACGTACAGATGCCGTGACGACTTTTTTCTCGACTTTTTGAGCCTTCCTCTCCGCCAACAATCAAAAACTTTTTCGCTACAAAAAGAACAAGGGGGGGATAAAAAAGATACAATTTTTTTTTAACGGACCGAATTTTTACAATGAAAAAAAAAAACATGAAAACGCGCTGCGAATAAAGCGGGGAATTTAGGACTTGGGAGTGGATACGCCGAGTCCATACGTAGTCGTGATGCTTGCGAACACTTCAAGGCGTTCAGCTTTTTAGCGTGATGGATTGTGATAAGCAATTATCGTGATTTCTGTCCGAGCTAGTTTTAACGTGTCTCTCTCTACTTTTCTATACCTCTCTCTCTCTCTCTCTCTCTCTCTCTCTCTCCATCTTTTCGCGAATCCATTCACCAACTTCGTAAAAGGATACAATTTTACGATCTTTTGAATGCTGCATTTCAAGCGACGTAATTTTTTGCCTCTTGCTACCATAATGGAGGTGAGACCTTTTTTGCTCTGGAAGAAAAGACAGAACACAGAAACGAAAACTTATAAAAAAATAAAAGTGAAGAAAGAAAAATCAATAAAATAATTATATTAATGTCCATAGCAAAAACAATTGAAAAACAATCATCAGAAACGATAAAAAAAAAGAATAATCAACAGAAGAGAGCATGGGTATAATATAAATCAAACCTTCAACCTTCAAGCCTTGAAACCTTTTTAACAGTAAAAACAATCAATCAAATAGAGCGATCGCAACTATTCAATATGATTAATGATAATAGTTTTTTTTTTCAACGGAGAAATAGAAACAGTTAACAAATGATAACAAAAAAAATAAATTGAGAAATAAGTAAATAATAAATAATATAGCCATTGCCAGAAAATTAGGCAATGAAGAAGAGCGAGGAAAAACAGGTGGAGGCAAGAATTAGTAAAAGATAAGGAGAAATATTTGATAATCATAAAGGAAGGGTATGTGACGTAAAAAATATTTTAAGGTTAGACAAAAATTATCATTTTGTAAAAAACTATACATATAAACATTGTGCAAATAAAATTCGATTCGATTCATATAAAAATAACGGATAAAAAAATAAAACAGTAAAAGTTATGGTAATTGGAATATTGTTAGATCAAATAAATAATTGTACTACCAAAGTAAATATTGCGACAGAACAAAGCTATGCTTAACTGATAAGAAACAGAGGAGTGAATGAGAGAAAGAGAAGAGAGAACATTGGATAATAACGAACCATAAACGAATCTCCCTATGGTAATTTTTTTCCATCATGCACTCGCCAATTGGGTCCTTAATGAATTCGATGAATTACGGATTTCGTATTTCGACAGAGGAGCGGCTATTTTCGGTTTTCCCCGCTTTTTCCGTTTCTGTCATTTTTTGTTTCCTTCGCGAGTTTCCTTTTTTCCCTCCTTCCATCCGGGAGGGACAACCCCTTCCGCGGATGTGGCCCAACTGGACCAGCAGGAGCTATAAGAGCTCCGATGATCGAGCTAGTGGTAACAGTTGCTTAGCTCCCACCCGGAGCAAGGACAGAACTAATTCCCTGTTGAGCCAGACACTCGCGGGAGCACGCGCGCGCGCGCCTCAAAACTCTGTGAGTAAAAACCAATCGGTGGGTCCCACACTCTCGGACAAACGATTTTTCGTCATTGTTCTTGCGCGAATGTCGCGATCGATCGATCGATCGATTGATCGAAGAATCTCGACGATCGAGCCATTAGCTTTTGGCGAATCGGCTTATCTTTTTCGATCGTAGATCCTGATAACGTTCGCTGAATGGGACTCGACAAATGGCTAATTAATTTTGGGTTCGTTAATTGTTCTATTTCGTTTTTTTTTTTTCGTTTTCGGTTTGGATTTGTTTGGGTTAAAAGAAGGCACAGATCGCGTTCGTTGGTAATTTTATGTTTGGTTTTTCTTTTGGGTTTAGGTTTGGGTTTAAGTTTCTTTCTTGTTTGGGTTGAAGAGAGCAAAAGATCGTGTTCGTTGGTTGATTTGATTTTTTGTTTTTTTGGATTTGCTTGCGTTGAAGGGAGAAAATAATCGCATTCGTGGGTTTGGTTTTTTTTTGTTTTGCATTTGAGTTTTGTTTGGATTAAAAGGAATAAAAGATCGCGTTTGGGGATTTGATTTCTTTTGTTTTTTGTTTGCGTTTTGTTTGGGCTGAAAGACGAAAAAGATCGCGTTCTTTGGTGGATTTAATTTTTTGGTTTTTCAATTTGGAGTTGTTCGGGTTGAAAGGAGAAAAATCGTACTTGTTTGTTTATTCGTTTTTTTTTCGATTTTAAGTTGCGATTGTTCGAATTTGAAAAAAGATAAATACTGTTCGTTTTAGTATTTAATGTTTTCTACTTTGGTCTTCGTTAGGGTTCGAAGTCGAAAAACCAAAGTTTTATTTTTATTTTATAGTTTTATTTTTTATTCGAGTCTGGTTGGATTTCCTCGTTCGAAATAATTCCCTCCAGTTTCGAGCCTAATTTAATTTGTTTGAATTTAGACATTCGTGTTAATTTTTTTAAGTTTTTGAGTTTGGTTTTCTTTAGGTCTGTTCGGGTTAGGTTTGCATTAATTCAGACATCTTTCGTTGGGAATGATTTTCCCCGATGTCCCTTCTTCCGATCTACGTTTGTTTGGGTTTGTTCTTTTCGAACGATTTCGTGCCGTACGGTAGCTGACGTGACAGTGACCCTTTAAAAACCACATTTCCGTACACTTCCTTTCCGATTCGCCGATTAAAAGATATTTTTGCTCAACTGGCTTTCCACTCCGAGTTCAATGTTCTCGTTAGCTTGACGTTCAATCATCAAAGTCGCTGATTACGTAACTGATAGAACAAAAAAAATATGCAATCAAATGCAGTTAATTGCAACTATATTGATAAGAAAAAAAAGAATTAGTTATTGTATTGAAAACCAGATCTAATTATTTATAGCCTTTTCATGATCAGGACTTAAAGATTTTTCGAAAACGTTTGCATTTGTAAAGATCTTTCGGAATTTTTTCGTTTCAAAATAATATAATTAAATTTTTTTAATCAAATTTTTTTCGAAAAAACATACAGTATTTTCATGACAAACATTTTCGTTTGTTTCTTTTTTAATTTCTCAATTTTTCTCAGAATTCAAGTCGATGTTTTTTTTCTTTATCAATAGGGTTCGTAGATCTCTAATTAAGATAAGAGACGATCGTTTCAAAGATTTTCGTATCAAAATTCGAACCGATAAAAACGTGAAAAATTAAGGTATTACTGGATAGATATTTAAAAAATGCCTAGAACTTTTGAAATATTTGAGGAATAATAATCCTTGAAAGAATAATGATACACGAAATACTTTAGAATTTTTTAGTAAATAATTTAGTAGTTACAAATACATAAAATTATCATTAAATTAACATGTTCAAGTTAACTAACACTATCTTTCATTGCATAGCATTGATAAAAACTCATCATCTTCGAGATACATCTTTGCTGACGTTTTTGCTAAGCTTTTTTCCGATCTCGAAATGCCAAAAAAAAAAAAACATTTTTCAGAAATGTCTCTTATACGAAAATTTGTCTAGCGGGTACTTAAAAAATAAATGATCCCAGCTTGTAATCTTTATTTATAACAGCTCCTCGTTTATCGAAACCACTTCGTTACATTTCTATACCCTCCCCCCTAACCTAGCAGGACACGGACCATTGGATCAACCAATGTTTCGAGAGAGCTGGAAAAACGAAACTTGGTATTCAATAGGGTTACGCTGTCAGTGAAAAAAAGAACAGCTGAAAAAGGAGAGGGAAAGGAAAAGAGAAATAGAGAGGTGACCGATAGTCTCGTGCACGTCGATTACGTTTTACAAAATGTTTTTGTTTTTTTCTTTTTCATATCGTGCCCCTTACGACGTGAGATTTCTTATGCAGATTGTCGGGTAATGACGTCAAGCGCAGTAGGTATTCGTTAGTTTCGAACTCGCTTTGGAAAAATGACTTGCCCTATATATCTCCGGTGAATAAATGCTCACGTGGCAATGTTACGTCGAAACGCTGCATATACCTGTGCAACATTTGCTATCGGGACACCAAGCTTCGAGGGCGTTCCTCAGCGATCGTTTTTCACATGATACGTTGATTCAGAGCCACAGGACGATTCTTGAAGCTTTGTACAATTATGAACTTTATTTGACCAACTATCAACATCGTTTGACCAAATATACTCACATTGGACAACATTATCTTAGATTTCATCAAATATCCTCAAATTTAATAATATTCACTTACATTTGTCAATATTTAGTTGAATTTGACAAAATTTACTTACATTTGATAAAATTTACTTACATTCGACAATATTTACTCAGATTTGATGAAGTATGTTTACATTTGACCAAATAGTCTAACATTTTACCGAACATGCTCATATTCGACTAAATTTGTTCACATTTAACAGAATTTACTATCATTCGACCAAGTACGCTCACGTGTCACCAAATTTTCACACGTTCGATTAAATATTTTCATTTTCGACCGAATATCTCCACGCTTGATCAAATATGCTCACGTTTGATCAAAGGTATTTTCGAAGACTCCGGAGCTCGCGTAATGTGGAGTACGAAGCAAATCAGCGGAAAGAACTCTCCTCGAAATGGAATGTTCTCGAAAGTATACTTTACGTGTACTTGAAAACGTGCTCCAAGTGGCGTTCACCGTTCGAAAGGGCGTAGCTGAAAAAAAAAAAAGATCGCTCGTCGTGAACGTACATTTTTCCACTTCTCTCCCGTTTACACTTCCACATGCGAGCATATTGGCTGGTAAAGCCGAGATTTTGCAGCGAGTTCGTCGTGATTCGTGGGTGGTGTTGTAACATTACGTAGCGCGGTCGTAGATAGTGAATGTACTCAAAGATAGAGCGCAGCCCAACGACGTATTAAAACGACCGGCAATTGCAGCTTTCAGACCGCGACGAAACGAGATTTATAAATTTCAGCAATGCCCACGTACACGCATGGATTTCCATATCGAGGACTTAACATATTCGTGGGACACGAGAGTCACGAACACGAGTTAACGCCCTGCAAAGAGTCGCGTAATGAAGTGCAAAGAGCTCGCCTCGTGCCGATAAATTTAATGGTTCGATCGGTATCCACGATTCTGTTTATGCTCGATCGAGTATTCGGGGGGAGGAAAAAAAAGCAATCGCTATCGGTAACGACAAGGTGAAACCTTTTGGAAAATCCCGTAACGATTTTGCAATGATTTCGCAACAATGAATAATAATGGTTTGATTAGAGAAGTAATTGGCGACGAGCACGGAAACCAATCAGTATTTGGACGAAAAAAATCGGTATCGATAACGACGAGGTGAAATCTTTTGGAAAATATCGTAACGGTTTTGCAATGATTTTGCAATAATAAATGATAATGGATTGATTGGAAAGGGAATTGGCGACGAAGCAGGAAACCAATCAGTATTTGGACGAAAAAAATCGGTATCGATAACGACGAGGTGAAATCTTTTGGAAAATATCGTAGCGATTTTGCAATTATTTCGCAATAATAACTAATAATGGATTGATTGGAAAGGGAATTGGCGACGAACCCGGAAACCAATTAGTATTTGGACGAAAAAAATCGGTATCGGTAACTGCAACGTGAAACGGTTCAGGACATTTCTTAACGATTTCGTAATATAATGAATACTGAGTGATTAGGAGACTGTCTGATTAGTAACGAGCACGGGAGTCAATTAGTATTTGAATGAAAAAATCGGTATCGGCAACCAAAAAGTAAAATATACTTCACATACTTTTATAAAGAGATCGCAATGATCCAATAATAATAATAATAAACGAGGGACTGGGAGACCGGCTCATTAGTAAACAGCTTGGGGCAGCAAAATAGTATTCGGAAAAAAATCGGTATCGGTATATTTAGGAAATTTCATAACGATTTAAAAGCCGAGTCAGTGGTTAATCAATAACGAGTTTGGGGACCAGAGGTTTTAATAGGATCATTCTCAGAGATATTATTAATGAGATCGTCCCAACTTGAATTTCAATCCTTGATAAATATCGGCACCGATATCTGCCTCTGAGGCTTTTTTCGCCCAGGAATTTTCGTCGAATCACTCTAGTTTTACCTTTTTTAAAATGCATGTCCGGAATGGTCATCGAAGATTTTTTCGGGAAACGAAGAACACTGGAAGAGTAGGAAGGATTTTTGAAAGATATTATTTTCTTTCCAAAGTGATGCACGCTGGTATCGATCTGTTTATTTGCCAAAAGATCGAATCGCAAGTATATTTTTCAATATTTCGCTAAAGTCTTAATCACTATACCAGTGTTCGATATCTAATTGAAAAAAAAAATCAGTTTTGATCTCTATCTGCAATTTCGATTCGAACAATTGGAAAAATTCCATCGACTTCTCCAGCGAAGAAGATGGCACGGATTACCCGAATTCCGGGATTTTCTATTCGAAAGAAATTTCAAAATCTCTCATCTACCCGTTTTCTTATTATATGAGAAATTGTCATGGATGGGAAACCTGCCACGAAGGTTTCTTCGTAATCGAACTAAAAGGTGACCCACAGTTCAGATGGACTGGACGCTAGTTGGGAAAAATGAACGCATCAATAGCTGAAGCGAAATTGAGTCTCGAATAAATCAGTGGTTCTTGGTTGTCGATTTTTTGTCCTCTTCTTGTCCATTGGTCGGTTTATACCTGAACACCGTTTGGGCACGAATTTCCGGATGGCTGATCATGCGTATCGATCTGGCTGGTCTGAGGACTCGGGTACGGGAGAACCGGTGAAATTGTCACTAATGGTAGAGCGAGGGGCAGATAAAAAAAGGTAGAAAAAAAAGAAAAACAAAAAGCAGGAGCGAGCTTCGAGTTGGAGACAGAGTCAGAGGGAGAGAGGGAGAAAGAGGCAAGAAATTGTGTTGCGCAAGCCACGATCGCATAAGTGATAGACCACAAAGCGGTCATTGGACAATAACGGTGCTGAGGTACGCCTGAATATTCGAGACCGCGAGTTTCCCGCATTCTCCTCTCGGTCTCTCACGGCTCTCCATTTCGCGACAGCAATGCGGCTAATGAATTGCTCTCTGGGACGGGTGGTCCACTCTCGGTGAGCTCGTTAAGGACCTCCACGTGCCTGAACGTCCACGACACACCCGGACGCATTGGAACGACGACAATCGACGATTCTGGCCGTCGCGAGCTCGCGCGATCAAGAAATTGGATCGATCGCTAATTGACAACTTCCGGAAACGGGAATGGTGTGTTAGGTGGGCTATGAGCTGTCTTGAGCGTGGAATAGATTAGAGCCGTTGAATTGCGGCTTGTTTGGCATCATTGATAGCTGATGTCATCATTGGAATCGATTAGCCATGTTTGGCTTTATCCGAAACTGATTGGAGCTATTGATAGACATCCAAGATATATTTGGATCCGGGAACTAATCGAGATATTGGTTTGAGGTGGGAGACTGTACTATTGATTGTTGAAGTGTTAACGCTGAAATCCATGTGAACATACGCCGCTTCAAAATCACTGTTACCTATAGATGCATTAATCCTGAAACAATCGGCCCTTTCCTTCCTAATCAAGATAATTGATTGACCCAAATCAGGAATCGACAGCTGCTTCCGTACCTACCTACAAGAACCACGTTCTCGACCGTCTAACCGGCCAAGTATACTCAACCGGATGCCTTAAATTTCAGGTAAAACTCGTAAACCAGCATTCAAAGTTGCGCAATGAAGCTCTTGGTGATCCTCGCCTGTGCGAGTTTGGCCCTGGCGACTCCAGGCCGTAAATCCTCGAAGGCGGAATCGCGCAAGCCCCGTGAAGGTTACAGCAGCGGTTACGGTGACTACGGTGGCTACGAGTACGCGGGTGTAGCGGAAGTGCCATTGGTAACGGCGCACTACGTGGACGCAGCGCCATCGGGGCACTACGGAGACGCAGCGCCATCGGCGTCTTACGGTGCTCACGGTCATCACGGATTGGGGCATCACGTGGGATTCAGCGCTGGTGGAGGTCTAGTGAACATAGCTCGTGGGGCTGCCGATCAGGCTCACAATTCGGTTGCCAATCAGCATTCGGCTGCGGGCCAGGCGGCTTACGTGGCGAAGAATCAGCTGGCCCAGAGCGCTGCTCAATCAGCGGCGACGGCAGCTGCCGCGCTTGCCGGCAAGCAAGTGATCCTTCAGGGTCTCGAGCAACAGTCACGAGACGCTCATGTGGCGCTCGACGGTGAAAAGATGCAGCTCCAGCAGGCCCAACGTGCGGCAACTGCGGCCCAGAACTCGGCTCAGCAAGCGGCTCATCAACTTCAGGTGGTGACTGCGGCGATGAACGCGGCGCAGGCGACGAACGACCACGCAGCCCAGGCGGCCGCTGAAGCAGCCGCTGAACTGGCGGCCCAAACGTCGATGGTCGGCCAAGCGAAAGCGCGTCTTCAAACAATCGACGAACAATTGGCCGCAGCGACAATCGACTTTGAAGCGACCCAGGCGGCGTCCGACAAGGCCGCAGCTTCCGCCCAAGTAGCCCAGAATAACGCAGCTGCTGCGGCCGCCCACGCAGCCCAGGCTGGAGCTCACGCTACGGCCAATCAGGTATCCAGCCTTCCACAACTTCCGATCGATACTCACGTTGGTGGCCATGACGTCGTCGCGCATCCGGCACTCCACGGACACGACGTTCATTCCATTCAACATCATCACAACTCCATCATCGCCTCGGTACCAGCTGCACCCATTCATCATGCTGACTCCTACGACTACAAGGAGTACTACTGAAGCGCCGCCATCTTCGCTCGCGCATAATCTTCAATTCTACATTGCTTCCTTTTTTTTTTCTCCTTTTCTACGAAACTAAAACGAGTGTGCACGATGAAAACGACGCTGTGCACATCGGTGGAAACGTGACTTACGCGTAATGAGAGATCGATCAAGTTCTGCGGATTCCCAGCCGTTTCACGGGAATTCTGACAAAATGGCTGACACGCCAATCTGTATCGAGGGATTCTGACCTCAGTGGAACGTTCGAAATAAAGAGGTCGAACAAAAAAGCCTCGAATGAGGTCACTCACGTGAATATACCGTTTCTTTTTCAAATCCTGTCCTTTTTTTTTAGATAGCTACATCAACTGAAGCAGGAAGCGTTATCGCTTCTCCACCACAAGGTCGATACCACCCTTAGCCGTAAGCACCAGAGTGCCCTCATCGTATTTCAAGGGCACCGGAGTGTTGGGCCCCAACTTGACACGATACTTAGCCAACATGCTTATCAGCCCGATCTTCGTCTGAGTATAACCGAATCTCATGCCTATGCAAATCCGGGGTCCTTCGCCGAAGGGCAAATAGGTATAAGGATTTCTCGAGCTTATCTTGTCGGCGTCGAAGCGACCCGGATCAAATTTGTCCGGTTCCGGGTATATGTCCGGATCCATATGAATTCCCATTACCGGTATTACGATGTCAAGGCCCTTGCTCAGTCGAAGGTTCGTCGTTGGCAAATCGATGTCCTTGGTGCACACTCGATTGAGCATCGTCACCGTCGGATGCTTCCTCAGCGTCTCTGCAATCCAACGTTCGCCATATTTTTTCTTCTCTCGACTTTCACATTTTCTTCGACCTTTTTGCAATCGTATTCTTGTTTTCGAGCTGAAGGTTTTTTTTTTTGTTTTTTGCGGTTGCAACCGCGAAAAGTGCTCGAACCAAGGATAGTCCGATAAATTTGTCCTTCGGTCGAGGAACTTACCGGAAACGGCTTTGTGAAGGTAAGTCATTGCCTGGATACTCTCGTAAGTCACGCCACCGAATTTTTCCAGCGCAGCGTCGATGTCCGCCATCACTTTGTCCTGTATATCCTGATGGCGCGCCAACTCGTACAGGCAAAACGTAATGGTTGAAGCGGTAGTCTCGAAACCCGCTAGGAAGAAGACAAATGCCTGTGCTACGGCCTCTTCCGCTGTAATTCTCGCGTTCGGTACGTCTGAAAGATTCGACGTTTATTGGAGTATATTTTGGATGTACTTCTAATTACGATTTTTCGCGATCGATTCAAATACTGGTCTCAACGTTGGAAAAAAGACTCGAATATACGGTAATAATAACAAATTAATATTTGATCGCAACTGAACAAATTATCTCTGAATTACCTATAATTGATATGTAATAATTAAGAAAATAATTAACGCATACTATATTAACTCAAGCACCAAAAAATATATATATATACATACACTACCGCTCAAAAGTTTGGATTCACCAGTCGATATTTTTTCCCGCACATAAAGTTTGATAACTCTGCCAAAAAAAAAAGATATTCGAAAATCCAAAGCGGCATTTTGAAGAAGATATATCAGGCTTCAGTTTACTGAATTTAAATATTTTTTCTATTTTTTTGCTACCCGGTACGGATATTGGTACGTGGCCATTTTTAGGCCTTTTTTCGATTCTAAGAAAATTTTTCTATTTTGTTTTACTTAGAAAAATTTGAAAGGGTACACTGAACCTCCATATTACTTTTTTAAAACATTTATTGCGATTTTTTTGGGAGTTATTTCATTTTTTGCTAAAAACGACAAATTTTGCAAAATTCAAAATATCCCAAGACCGAAAGGTTTTAAGAGAAATTGTTAGAGATACAAAAAATTGCATATTTTCATGATAAATCGCCTGGAATTTTTTCAGATTTTTTCTCTGACATTTGTTTTTTCAAGTACGTTTTTCGAAATTTACGTGCCAAATTTTTTTCTTTCAGGTCGATAAAATGTTTTAAGGTTATGTAAGGTAGGTAGGTTTAAGGTAATGTTTAAATGTTGTCAGTGCTTTAAAACATTTTACAGGCCTGATGGCAAAAAATTTGACACGTAAATGTCGAAAAAAATACTCGAGAAAAAAATTAATGTCAGAGAAAAAATCTAAAAAAATTCCAGACGACTTATTATGAAACTACGCAGTTTTTTACATTCCTAACGATTTTTCTTCAAACCTCTCGTTCTTGGGTTATTTTGAATTTTGCAAAATTTGTCGTTTTTAGCAAAAAATGAGCTAACTACCAAAAAAAAATCGCAAAAATAAAAAAAAAAGTAATATGGAGCTTCTGTGTACCCTTGCAAATTTTTCTGAGTAAAAGAAAATAGAAAAATTTTCTTCAAATCGGCGCCGGATTCGCGAGGGTCGAAAAAAGCCCTAAAAACGGTCACATATCAAAATTCGTACCGGGTAGAAAAAAAATTGAAAAAAATATTTAAATGCAGTAAACTGAAGCCCGATATATCTTTTTTAAAATACCGCTTTGAATTTTCGAATATCTTTTTTTTGGCAGAGTTATCAAACTTGAAGTGCGGGAAAAAATATCGACTGGTGTATCCAAACTTTTGAGCGGTAGTGTATACTGTAATTGAAATATTAATGACAATAAAATAAAAATATAAACAAATATAACGCATTTCATTACATTTTATAAATAAAATATTCATTCAAATCAGCCAGTGTAGGTATTAATAATATTATATTACTCCAGAATAATGATTCAGAGTTGATCAAAAAATCTCCATTGCTGTATTTATGTATTTATAAATCTTTGTGTGCATTGTTATTTTTATTATTATTATTACTATTATTGTTTTTTATTTTTTGTTACAATTAATAAGATAACTTTGCGATCAAGATTATTACTCGATTAATAGGCATCGAGAAAAAAAATGTAGCGGATGAAAAAAAGGGTTAAAACGAGAATGGATTTTACCAGCGATACTGGAAACATCTTCATCTTTATCGCATTCCAAGTAGCCTCGCTTCATAAGTTGCATAAGGAGATTCATAAAGTCAGGCCTTGTGACGTCATTGGCCTCCCTGTAGCGGAACGTCTCGTCGAAAGCTTTCATGAAGAATTTCGTGACGCCACGGTCGGTGAAGGGTATCGAAAAAAAGTCCATTACGTTTGGTGCGAACATGCTGAGGGTGTTCCAGAAAGGACGGGATTCGAAGGCCTTTTGTCCCCAATAGCGAAATTCGCTATTGGGATTTTCCAGACAGTTGGAGGATACGCCAAAAGCGACGGACATTATGACGTCAGTGCCGAATCTAGAGAAAAATACGAAAGAAAGAGAAATTCGTCGTTGTTTCTGGCTCGGGTTGGTGATACTCGGATGGGTGACCGCTTGCTGGAAGACATTTTTGTGACGACAAAGAAAAATGGGCAAATGTGAAAAAAAGAAGAATTGAAAGACTAGAATAACAACGACAACCTGAAAAAATGCGTAGGAGGAAAAAAAGGAAGAAATCGGGCAAGAAGGACGAACCTGGCGAACAGATCTTTGACCTCAACGACCTCCCGTTTCTCAGCTTTCGGCTTGAGATAATCGGACAATCTGTTCCCCGACTCCACTACCGTCACGAACATTTCCTTCATCCTGCCCGAGGTGAAGGTCGGCGTGAGTTTGACCCGCAAATTGCGCCACTTGGCACCCGAAAGAAAAAACAAGTGACCGGAAAGCGGATCGACCTTTTCGTTGCAGTACAAACCCCGATCATGGAAATGATTGAATTCTTTGGTAAGTACGAGCCTCGTCAGGTCTGGATCGGCTATCACGAGGCACGGCTTGTGAAAGTTGTAAGCACCGAAGTAACGATTTTTCTTGTACTTCGCGTACGCCTCGGCGAAAAGTTCACCTGGAAGAAAAATCTTGACGTTTTTTTACTGCCCTCTGCGTAAATCGGAATACGAATAAAAAATGTTTGGGTTTGTTTGGGTTTATTGGAGTACATTTTGGATGTACTTCTAATTACGATTTTTCGCGATCGATTCAAATACTGGTCTCAACGTTGGAAAACAGACTTGAATATATGGTAATAATAACAAATTAATATTTGATCACAACAAAACAAATTATCTCTGAATTACCTATAATTGATATGTAATAATTAACAAAATAATTAACGCATATTATATTAACTCAAGCACCAAAAAATATATATATCATGCTACATATACTGTAATCGAAATATTAATAACAATAAAATAAAATATCAACAAATATAACACCATTCATTAGATTTTATAAATAAAATATTCATTCAAATCAGCCAGTGTATAAATAATATTGTATTACTCAAGAATAATGATTCAGGGTTGATAAAAAAAATCTCCATTGCTTTTACTTCGCGTACGCCTCGGTGAAAAGTTCACCTGGAAGAAAAATCTTGACGTTTTTTTACTGCCCTCTGCGTAAATCGGAATACGAATAAAAAATGTTTTGTTAATGAGAAATCAACATAGTTTTGTCGCTGGAAATCGGGTATTTATCCGTTGGCAAATCTTTTTTTGAACATTACATTGTTGAAAATGAAACATTTCTTTGTTGCTGGAGTTTTATTAAAAAATTCAATTGTCGTTAAAAATTGAATATTTATTTGGTAGATTGAAATTTTATTTATTTAATCGTTACGTGGTTTTCGAAATTAAGTTAAGATCTGCGCTCACTGATAGTCCATTTTATTTTTATTTTTTTTTTTCAGCCCTCGATGAAGTCCTCGTTTGCTTTTAAAAGCAAACAACGTACCTATGAACATTTTTCCCATGATGACACTGCCAAGATTACCAACCGGCACCGTTGGCTCTACGTAAGCGACGTTTCTACGCCTCCAATAGTCGTACATAAAGTTCCGGAAGTACATGTAAGCGCCACTCAGGAACAAGAACCCGGTGATGACAACTTTCACCACGAACAGAAAACCGAGTACCGGCATCTTTGTTTCTCCGACGGACGATTTCAAAATACAAAATAGAAACTCCTCTCCAGTTCGGATAAACCCAAACAAAGGGAGATGAAAAATCTTCTATTCCAAATCGCTGCAATGTATTCTTTTTTTTTACTTCAGACACTCAATTTACTTCAGTATCCTCAATTCAGAATTCCAAAAAAAGATTTTTCCGTTTTTAAACGAACCCAAACCGACCCAAACAAAATCCTCGATACTTAGAATTCTCTCCGAAGGGTTATCCTTTTTGTCACTTAAATTCACTGTTTCCTTTTTCTGCTAACATTTTCTGTTATCTTTTTTCAGATATTTTTGTAGAATTTTTTTTGAACTCTTGACGATGTCGTCCAAGTATCAATGAGGTGCTTCTTCGCGTGATCCTCTCTTATGTATGCCAGTCCTCATGCTTTCGTGACAAGCATCGTGCCATGTTTTCAATCGCTTTTTTCATTACGTCCGTTCACATAACATACATCCTTTTCAATAACATACACACACGGGACGAATGATGTGCACAAAACCGCCCGGCAAATAGTGCCAAGTCAGAAATGACTCGCGGAATTTTTTTCGTCACATTCTCGAAACTGACATTATTCTCACTCTCATTATGACTAAATACGAACTTTATTTATTCGTACGTAGGGTAGAAACGGAAAATACTAAAAGTAATACATTATAGTATTCTTCAAGCCCATTGGTGGATCTTGGGATTCAAAAGAGAAATCGATTATTATTTTCTGAAGAGCGTATATCATTGTGATGACGAAACCGGAATTTTCCGCGCTAGTAGTATATATAGTCTTGCCAATATTGGGAAACATTTTAGTTCAAAGATATTGAATAATACTAAGGGAATTATTATTATTTAAGGATGACCAATAAAAAATAATGAAAAATTAACTTTCCGTATAACAATCAAATTTTTGTATGTCTAAATACGGTTAGGAAATTTCGAAAATTTTCAAAGTGACAAGCTGTGGGAAAAAGTTTGGATTTCCGGTAAAAAAAAATTAACTTTGTCCATTTGTTGATAAATGTATAAACGTATGACAAAATTGTCCAGTCGTGGGATAGTAATTATTGTCATCTATTTAATCTATGTTCTCTACGAATTTAGAAGGATTCTGACGTATAGACTTTGTAATTCGATTTACACCATTTTATGAGAGTTTTCGATAAAATGCCGAAATAAATATTTTTTGCAACATCATTTTTGTAAATTCACATTAAAAATCCAAATGATAAACCTACAGAGAATATTTTTCATATTTCGATAAAATTTAAACATACATAAAAAACGATGAATATTGAAAATAAATATATGTATTATTGATATACATAAAGATAAGGAATAAATAGAATGTTTACTGATCCGTTGGCCGTGCGGGCTAAGGCGCGACTAGCGGCCAGCGGATCGGGAGGTCCCGGGTTCAAATCCCGGTAGCAGTCGAGATTTTTCTTCGAAATTTTTCGATGGAACTCGTTCCGCTGCCGGGAGGTGAACTTGGGACCGGCTGTACTGGCATAGGTTTTCCGCAGTTTCCCTGAGGAGAGGAGGGGACCGTAAAAACCGAAAGGTGTACGGGAAGGAACAACAATAATAAAAAAAAAATAGAATGTTATAAAAATTTAATTACTATTAAATATCAATAACTTTATTAAGATAAGTAAATAATAAAAACCGTAGATCTCCACGATTTTGTCAAAGACACTCAAAAACTGTCCATTTCAACGCTTTCGTTTTGTCACCTTCTCGAAAATTCACAACCTTCGCCAATGATAAGCCACGTGTTTTGAAATAATAACATCAATTTTTCTTTTTTTTTTCTCCTTGTGGCAGTACTTTGAAAACGTATACTTTATCTAGCTATTATAGAGTCACGAACCCGAATGAAGAAGCATTTTTTTCCGTCTGCGTGATGTTACATGAGAGTATAATCCTGTGAAGCAGAAAAAACTTGGTAATTATTCGGAAAATGAACCCCACCCGAGAGGAGGATGGGAGGTTTATAGATTTTGATCTTCTGAACACGATGGTGGAGAAAAATCGCGGCGGTCACCTCCCTATAAAAAGTTATGGGGTTTTGAAAAATAATACACATCCTTCTACGATTCGCATATATACACGTACACATGTAGGTAAGGACTACGAGTGTCGTGTTCGATGTTTTCGTTTCTAGAACTCGACCTCGGTACGAAAATGTATCAACAAGTGCGGTAAGTATACGTGTATACGGTATAAAATACGTGTATGACAAACCCAAACAAACCACGCATACCCGGAACGGATTTCGGCATTTTTTGAGACGATTAAAAATATGTTTCCACTGGCAACGGATGATACTCCGGAGAACGAAGATTGAAAAAGTAAGTAATAAATTTTGAACTTCAACACCCCATAACTTTTTATAGGGGGGTGACCGCCGCGATTTCTCTCCACCATCGTATTTAGGGGGTCAAAATCTATAAATCGACCCACCTCCCACTCCTCTCCCTAGTGGCGGTCACTTTCCGAATAATTACCAAAAACTTTTGTTACTGACAATAATCCAGATGACGACCTTTCGAGATATTCGTTAAAATGCTGAAAACAAAAGTGCTAAGGGTTTTAGATGATTTCATTGATGAGTAACAAGCGAAACACAATATAAATAATGTTACGGACATTATAATTCATTCATTAAATGAACCGACCAAAAACACTTATGACATTTGTAAAATAAGGTTTTATAAATTTATCGTGAAAATAATAAAATCTCCGAAATAGTGATCTTTTTTACATAATAAAATAATTATAGTGTAGAACCATTATTCATTGATACAAAAAACAATAATGAAATTAAGCATATTCTCGATACATTTAATTTATAATATACGTAATTTTGATAGTTATTATTTATTCATAAATAATTATGATAATTTAAGCTTTTTTAAGCTCGAAAAATCGACTTAATTTGTTATTTGAAATGTCACATTTTTCTTACTATCCGTCGATAAGTGATCTTCCTACTTAGTCGCCGAATGCGAAGATGCCAATCATCGATAAAGTGGGTATTCATTATTCCGGGTAAAGAGGTTCACCTGGTGGTAAAAACCTCAAGCTCTTCCGAATCCAATGTCGATCGAAGCGCGCGAGCGAGACGAAGCGAATCATAAAGAGAGAGAAAAACATCTTGTCCGGAGTATCTACAGTTTTCCCGTTCTCGTATCAGCGTAACGCGGGATCAATAAACTCCGTCTCTCTCTCTCTCTCTCTTCGGTACTTGCGAGGTTTGCGTTCTTGCGGAATATAGAAAGTGATAAAGCGACGATAATTGATCGGGAACGCGCGACTCAAGCGCGATCTCATCGATGCCGTGCGAGCCCCGTTGTATGATAGACGCGATCTCGTAAATTTCAATCGGAGGTCGCGAGCAAAATCGCCTTATCGAGTGTGTCAAGTGCGCGTTCAAAGTGCATTCATAGTGAGTGAGTGTCTCGTTAATTTTTTTTCTTTGCTCGTGCGGACGCGAAGAGATGAGCGTGCAAGTATTTTAAATTCTTGCGATGCATCGAGCCTCGTCCAGCAGCATCGTCTCGCGTGACGCCATTCGCGATAATATTATCCTACCGACCCCCTCTTTTTCCCCCCTCTTCTTCCTCGTTGCCTCGCGTATATAGCGCAAAATAAAAATATACATTTTTATTATTCGGTTGAGCGGCGCGAGAGCGCGCGCGAATGGACGTTGGCTGCCAATTTTCCCTTGTTTTTCCCACCACCTCAAAGCGTCCGCACGAGTTAACTGAAAAATTCACGAGCGAGCTCGTCGAAACAAACGGGACGTTCGAAAATAAGCTAGACTTAAAAAAAAAAGAGACTTTTTTTCCTCGTTGGTGCGTCAAGGACGAGAGAGTATTTTTTTCGCGTGTCATCCTCGGAACGATGGGTGATCGCGAATCCGTGTAAACGAGCGAGACGACGTTCGAGGAGATCCGGGTGCAAAGAAAGATAGCGAGTGATAGAAAACATTCAGGATATTGTGACAGGACGAATTCCTGGGTCTGGACGCGATGAGCTCCGTCTGGAAAAGGTTGCAGCGTGTCAACAAGAGAGCCGCCAAGTTCCAATTCACCGTTTCCTATCACGAGGTTACCCTTGAGACTACATCCAAATGGTACGATGTTCTTGAAGCCTACTACAAACCCAAGCAAATCCTGACAGGTCGCAATGAAGCCAAAGAAACATAGATTGAACCGTAGCAACACCCAGAAAAGCGCATACAAGACTCAAACAAACCCAAACAAACCTGAGTTGAACAAGGCATAAACAAAACAAACTTGAACTAACTTAAACGGGCGTTGACAAACTGTCAACAAATCCAACCAATCCCACAGTCTAAAGTTATTACCTAGAATTGAATTCCCTTGTCAGCTGAGTTTCAACAAAACAAAAAATAATATTTCAGAATGAACCGAAACAACCCTAAATTCAAAGTTTCCCTTAAACTCGTCTCTATCTGTCGTACGTTCCAAGCTTTCTCAAAAAAACGTTTTTTCCCTTGAAGAAATGCAGACAAATTTGAAATATCGGCTTTGTTAATTCATGTCGCTTCCTTATCATTCGAGCATATCCCAAAACCGAAAAAAAGTCACCATAATAAGAGAGAATGACGTGACAATGATGCAATTGTGCAGGAAACCAAACAAACTGAGCGTCGTCTGGACACGGCGAAGTCGCAGGGTCAGTACAGAGCCGCTGGAATGGGAACCCTGCCTGAGCGATCCACTTACAGGGGTGGTGAGCTGGCCAGTGCCAGACAATCACTCCGTCTCCGTTACCCTCTTCAAGGACCCTCGGACCCATGAACTCGAGGACAAAGACTGGACGTTCGTCGTCGAAGATGTAAGACACAGACGCGTCCATTCTTGCTTCGAGTTCAGTCTCAAGTAAATACACGTTGTTCGCCGCCGTCGTACAGGTATCTACTACGGGCAAAAGACGACACGTCGCAGCCACCAATATAAACATGAAAAAGTATGCGACCCTCGAATCTAGTCAGCAACAGCTCAAATTAGACCTTAAGCCGACCTCCAAGAAAATCGTCAGAGCGGCGCTAGAGTGTACTCTCTCCTGTGTGTTTTTGAGAGAAGGCAAAGCCACGTAAGCTTCTTCGAAACGCTCATTACAATCGCTGATTTATTAGGGCAGGCTGAGAGACATTTATGCTTCGTACCGGACATTCCATGGCCGAATTATCGCTGATTCAAAGAAACGTGAACAAAATTTGTTTATGCAATTATCTAAAATGAATTATGTACTTTTAGCAAAAAATACGGTTCAGTGCTTTTCACATCAATGTTCAAGCGGACGAATATGTAAAAATTATACGTATACTCTTACTATTCTATATTTTATAGTTACTTTATACTCTTAGTATAAAAAATTACACGTATACACTTAGTATTCCAAAAGACAAAAGTAATAAACGGACTCACAGACAGACATTACACTTTCATATACTCGTAGGGTAAAAAAATCCATCTGGAATCTTTCTTCGAGAATTTCTCTGAAAATCTCGACGATACTGTTTTTACGCAAGTGGTAACGGATTCAGAGAATGCATCTTTTTTTACACTGATGCTAATTTTTCACAGTGAAGCGGAAGAGAGAAAATCTAGTTACTGTCATTGTTACGAAGTCCTCAAATATCATTAGCAGCCTGCCTTTAAATCAGCCAGAAGAAATTCCAGCTTGATATTCTAACGTGTCCCCATGTACATTGAATCAGGGACGAGGATATGCAGAGTATGGCTAGTCTTATGTCCGTAAACAACAACAGTGACATAGCGCCCCTCGATGATTTTGATAACGAGGATATACCCGAGGATAACGAGGAATTGTCGATGAAAAATTTGGACGAGATCCTCGATATATCGACGCAAATCGATCTCATGACGAGTAGCCTGACCGAGAGCGAATTGCCCAGTACTCCCATAAGTGGTATATACATATTTATTTATCAATAAATATATATATCAAAATAGAAACGTTCCAATAAATTTTAGGATCCATACGAATCTCTTTCGTTCCAAGAGAATTTTCTCGGATTTAGCGAATCATTTATTTGCAATAAAAAATGCACTGGAAATATTACAAGAATTTCATGTTAAAAAAAAAACTATTTCTGTATTGCTGTTTTTTAATAGTGGAAAAAGAACGTATAGTCGTTGGGTAATTTTCGCCGTAATCGTTCGTTTCCTTTCGTAGTCGCGAGCTTATCGAAGGACGACGCGACGCCGGTGAACGACGTAGGCCAAAATATTCACGGTGTCAGTGTCACGGACGCTACGGACTTACCAAGAGAAAAGTCACCCACGAGACAGAAAATTGCTGCGGAAAATGAGTACGTCCAAATTGACAAAAAAGCAGACTTGCCAATACCGAATTTAAAAACAAATCGCTTTTAACACTACAATGAAATATTACAGAAAATCCTTTCGATATGTATCACTTTATTTATTCGATTGAAAAATCATTGAAACTGATTTTGCCAAAGAAGCAACTCTAAATAAATTTCCCAAAGAAATAGAGACGTAATGATCAACTAGAAGAATCACATAAATCGTGCGAATATCCTCGAAGACTGTTTTCCTTCAATTGCCGTCGGTGATCAATTTTAAAAAAATTCTGACTCCAAAACGATAACGTGATTTCAGCAAAAACATCGAGCATAGTTTAATGAGGTCGAAGCTGCAGCCCCTGGACCTAAAGAAAAGCGATCCGAGCGCGCCGCGATTGCGAGAGATAACACCGGGCCAGGATCTTCTGGAGTGGTGCAAGGAAGTGACTCAGAAATATCCGGGCGTTAGAGTGACGAATCTGACGACCTCGTGGCGCAACGGCATGGCATTTTGCGCCATAATTCATCACTTTCGACCCGATCTCATGTACGTAGTAGGCAACAAAAAAAAGAATACCGACGAGTCGAAGAGTCGAGTTATTCACTCGAGGATTCTCGGCATTGACCCCGAAGAGTACGAAAAAATAAAGGAAAGAAGAGAAAGAAAGTGAGAGAGAGAGAGCGGAAGAGAGAGACTGAGACTAATAATAGTAACGGAGCGATACGTTTTGCATGCGCGTGAATGTTTACGAGCTCGTTGTCGGCGAATGCCTAAACTCGGCGTATTGCGACGTAAAAACGTGGGACGTTGGATATAGGCCAGTTATATCGAGCGTAAAAATCCCGGCGAATTTCTGCTTCCCTTTTCTTCTGCTCTCCACTCCAATCGGCCCGGAGAAAAAAAGGTTTCATTCCCGAGAAGTATGCCGAATGTTTTTTGCTCTTTCCAGAGAGATAGAATCTTTACTGCCGCACGACGTGAAGGGTAATTGCAAGAAAGCTTTCGACGCGGGCGAGGCACTGGGAATTCCGCGAGTGATAGAGCCGGCGGATATGGACATATTGACGGTGCCCGACAAGTTGGCGGTGATGACGTATCTGTATCAATTGAGGGCTCACTTCACCGGCCACGAACTGGAGGTCTCCACAACCACCTGATATAAAACCCAGACAGTTGTTCACCATGAGTGCCCTCAAACGAAAATATTTAAAAAACATTGGCAGGTTCATCAAATCGGCAAAACGACGGACGAGTCGTCCTACATGATCGGGAGATTCAACACCGATAACAATACGGACGTGAGCGTGCAGTTGTTCGGCCAGGAGATCATAAA
Organism: Ophioninae sp. B BG-2022a; assembly: GCA_030522765.1. Taxonomy (NCBI): domain Eukaryota; kingdom Metazoa; phylum Arthropoda; class Insecta; order Hymenoptera; family Ichneumonidae; species Ophioninae sp. B BG-2022a. The sequence goes on from JAPYZJ010001836.1 coordinate 23,466, forward strand.
TCTGCGGAAAAAGGAGCAAGCCGAGCAACGCGGCAATAAAATCGATAGCAATAGAAGGTCAATATCCGGGAGAAGAGAAAAATAAAACAAAATCTCCGTGGCTAAAGGGCGCGGCAGCTTATCGTGAATTTATCGCTCGTTTGCTCGCTCACAGGTCCAATCCCTTCGATTACAAGAGGGACGAGATGAGTATAGACACTCTCAAAAATAAACTACATCTCAGCCTCAATACGGACAATCACGATCACGATCCAGGCAGCAAAGACAAATCACCGACGAGCGTCAAGGACGTCAAGGATATCATACTCGCCGGCTCGAAAAGTATTCTCGGCAAAGTGTTATCACCAACTAAAGAGAAGTACAACACGTTTAGAGAAAAAGTGAGTGCCGATTTTCCTTAAATTTCTTTAAAATGACCGCAAAGTGACGTTATTAATTTCATGTGTGTTTTTTTCTTTTTTATCTTTTTGCGAAGAGCAAATCACCACCACGAGTAGTTCAGGTACAGCAGCGTCCAATCCTAATGACGAGACGTCAGCTGACCGATCCCTTCGGTTCGGACGACGAGGATGAAAACATCCAGGTCGTGGACGACAAGTGGTCTCAATCGATATCCATCACGAAATCATCGACGCCGACCCGGGAGGTGAGCGAAACCCAAAAGTCATACCGAGTTTCCATCACCTTTTTATTTGAGTGAAATTTCAGGCATGTAGAAAACATAGAAACGTTGCAGGCACGATTGAGGAATCGATTGATAGTTAAGGCCTGAGTTGAAGACATTCGCGGTTTCAGGAGTCGCCGTTCGCGAACGATCGCAGCAGCCGAGGAAGCTCCGAGTGCCGGGGCACTTCGCCATCCCACGCAGAGACGCGTCCGCAACACGTAACTAATTTTATCTCTTCCGCCGTACATTTTGTTTTTCCTTAATTTTCGGGATCAGAAATAAAACAAAAAGCTGCATCGATCAGCTGAAAAATTCAGATCCCGTGAAATGATGTATTTTTGTATTCGCAGCCGTTGGTCACGCGACACGACGAACTACGAGAACGCGCGAGACAACTTCTCGAGCAGGCTCGAAACCAATCTAAGACCCCAGGAATCGCTTCGACGACGTCGAGCCCAGTGGAGGTACGAAAAAATTTCGGATTTTTCATTCTTCTTAAATCCCTGATCGTTTTCTTAGTATTTAACGCTATGCTGTCCAGCCCCAGAACGAAGATGACCGTCAACAGCAGCTGCGCGAGCGAGCGAGACGTCTGATAGCCGAGGCTCGGATGGGGGTCGTTAACGTGACTCCGAGCCAAATGAGTGACGACAACAGCAGCGACAGACGATCAATTGACGATCAGAACAATAGTCCGAGGCGGAGCCTCACACCCTCCACACCCGGCGACCGGCTCAGCATCAAGGTCATGGAAAAGCTAATTTATTCGTCGTATTATCTAGTCATATTATCAATAATTACAGGCTTATTGAAATCGATCACTTTTTCTCCAGTCCGAGCATAACGGCAATGTCCTCGCGATCGCAAGCGCTCCGGACGCGGACAAAAAGAACGTTTCACCTCTGAACTCCTTTTCGAAAATCATGGAGAGAATATCGCCTGACAAGGGCAGCCCTGATCGACAACCTCAAACTCTGCGCGGGGTGAGTACGGACCTGAAGCTATATAACCCGTTATTCGATTTAACGAATTAACGATAATACTTCGCGCTTGATCGACAGCTGGGCAAGGACATGACCTCGTACATTCAGAACGAGCTCGAAGCCCTCGAAAGGGAACAAAGCCAGATAGACGTCCAGGCGGGAAAACTCGAAAAACAATTGCGCGCCGCTATGGAGAGTGACAACGAGGAGGAAACTGAAAGACTGATGTCCCTCTGGTTCACCCTCGTCAACAAAAAGAACGCACTCTTGAGGCGGCAAATGCAGCTAAATATTTTGTGAGAAAATTACACTATACGTATATTTCATTCTTACTTTTACAACTGAAAGTACTCGGAAGAAAGTCAGTAAATTGGTATTCTGTCCTAACATGATTTCCAATTTTATGGATAATTTCTATAGTGAAAATTTCAGCTAAAAACAGATAAAGTTATTTTTGTAATTGACGGTTGTGCACTGACCCAAGCAAACCCAAACAATATGCGAAGACACTTTTTTCAAATAGAAAAAAATATTTATTACTAATATTTATACTTCGCTCGAATTTTGAAAAAAAAATTGAATATGAAAACATAAAATTGGTATCATTGTTTTTATTTTACTGTAAGGAAGATTCGCAATCTCATAATACTTTTTAAGAAACAAGTACCTTTTATCCTTTTTATAAAAAAAAAATGAATAAATACAATTCATTAAGAAAACGAGAAAGTCTAATTCGCAGGAGAATTATACCGCACATAAATCAGTTTGATGCTACATATGACTAATAAATTGAATTTTTTCGTACAAAATACCAAATAAACAAATAGGCAATACAACACAAGAGAGCAATAAAAACTCGCTTAGGAAAGTGAACATTTGATCGGAGGACAAATTCAACAGAGAAAATAGAATTTCTAACGCACTTTATTTTCCAGATAAAAAATATCCCAGATAAAGTGCATTACAAATAACCACGAAGATATTTAAGAAATTTCGTAATATTTCGAATAGTTGTTGTCAATCAAATTTTTTTTCATCGTAAATACTGTTTGTATATTCGTAGAGAAAAGGAAGACGATTTGGAGCGACGTTTCGAGCTGTTGAATCGCGAGCTCCGTAGTATCCTCGCGGTGGAGGAATGGCAAAAAACAGCCGAGCAAAAGGTGCGGGAGAATCTTTTGCTGGAGGAACTGGTATCGATCGTGAACAAGAGAGACGAGTTGGTGCACCATCTCGACACTCAGGAGCGAGCGTTAGTTCATTCTCGTTTTTTTCTCCTTCGTCGCTATCCCTCGACTTTTCACAATCTCGATTGATTATTCGCGAATTCGGAGGATTTTATTTACAATATCGCAATACTCGTTATTACAGGATCGAGGACGATGACGAGATCGAGCGCGATTTGTCGCGTAATGGTTTAGCGCAACGAAACAAAAACTGCGTTGTGCAGTGAGCGCTCGATCGGGAAAAAAAAAAGAACGAGTCACCCACATATGTGAGTTCTCGAGGTACGATCCCTGTTCTGTTTTTACTCGTGCTATATGATTTTCATACGCAGGATAACAAATCCAAAGTGTTTCGCTACTGCCAAAAACTAGCAGAATATTTTGTCATTATTTAAAAAAAAAATGTGCCAATATTTTGATAAGTTTTTACGAATATTTGAAGAATTTTTTATGACTACTTCTTGTTGTTCGTAGTGTTGTCAGATAAAATGGTCCTACGCTGCTGTGGAGTTGCCAAAGAACTATATAGGGAATACGTGTTGTGGAAAGAAACGAAGAGCTTCGTGTACGAGACACCGAGGATCATATCTTCGCTGGACACTCTCGCGTATCGCTTTTAATCACGCGAGTCACGACTTTCCAACACTTTTCGCGTTTTAATCGTTCGTGTTTCATTTTTATAAATATTTTCGTTTGCCTAAGGGCCTCGCAACCGTTCCGCGGTTTTATTTATCATTGCGTCGATTAACCATCGAGCGAATTGTGAATGAATATACTCAAACTTTGTGCCATACGAGATAGCTTCGAGCGTTCCTTACGAATATATCTACAGAGTGATTCACCGCTGCGGCAACCGAGACGCTTTTTTTTAAACATCGCACGACTAAAACATAAAATCGTATTTGGAGTTTCACGCTGAGTGCACATCCGAGCCGGTGCGTATTGCTCTTCGCGTAAAAAATAACAAATGCCGAATCGTATCGACGCTGTGTACACCGAGTCTCAATATTCGTTATTTTTTTACCGAAAAGAAAAAAGAAAATTTTACGAAGTAAGAAGTCACTTTTTTGCATGTGGATGTGCGTGACATTTTTCAAAAAAACTAGCTCGCGGTATTGCGCTTACCACTGAAAAATTGCGAGTTGTGGATCACCCTGTACATATATGAATTTTATAACTCATCTTCGTCGACCGAGCATGCTTTTCATCGTATAATTTTTTTTCGGGTCACAATAAACCGAGACGGTCGATGAAGTGAGAACCTCCGTGTGCTTATCTGAGATAAGACAATTATTTAAACACATTCAAATCGCACTGATTATCAGTCCGAGGATGGGTGACCGCGATCGCTGTAAAATAAGTGCATTCGTATCCCAATGATTCACGTTTTCCCGCTTAGCAATAATTTCAAGTATCGACGTCTGCCGCTCACCCATTAAATAGCTGCGCGTCGTCCTAGCCGAGTTTTCTCGGCAAGCATTGAAAGCCCACTCATTTACCGCGAGGTAAAATTCGTGAACGTTATTCTCGGTTGTATCGCAATGATGGTTGTATGCTCGTTATTAATCGCCGATGGTTCGACGATTTCTTTTTTTATCGATTTTTCCCCAGTGCCTATATACTTTATTTTTAAGTATATTTTTTAAGGAGTGCAGAATGACGAGGTACGCTCGTAGGATGCACGAGTCACGTTCCACGGATTAGGCGCGTGATTGCGAAGGAAACGCTTGTTTGATTTGCGAAAACTCAACGGTCGATATGTGTGCGACGAAATCCGCTGGGCAAATTTTGTACGTTACCTGCTTGACGAACGGTCGAACTTACCACGACTTTGCGTTACGTTTATAATTCGATAAGTAAAAATGTTTTATCGATATTCAATTACCGTTAGGTTTGTAAATGTCAACGATATTAATGATAACAAGAATTCTTGCCGATATCATATGCGAAACTCGTTGACCGAATAAATCGAAACGGTTCGACCGGTGCAATAACGAAACGATGAAATTGCAAATAAATTACAGGATAAGAGGAAATGAGGGGAAATGGAGTTTCATTTAAACTCACGGAATGGCGTTGAAGTTTGCATCGTTTAGAAATCAACCCAATAAGTGTTTCCGTATTCTCTTTAAATATCTTCGTTTTTATAACAAAACTCTTTAAACAATGAAATGTACGAAAGCATAAGAAAAATCGTTCATTTTCGTGACGCAAACTTCGACGAAAAAATATGATAAATTTCAAAAAGCATAAACCTACGATGAATTTCATCGAAGCAAACTTGACCGTCATCGCGTTGGCTGGGGAGCAACCAAAAAGTCGTTAATCCTCCGATGATACGTTTTATGAAGAAACATCTTACGTATGGCAGTGAGACTACGTATGTACAAATATTCGTCGACCAAGCTTACTCGTATAAATATTAGCCTAACAGGGAACATCGGCGGTTTTTCGATCCATTGTGGTGAAAGCCAACATCGTCTTCGTCGTCGCGTTTCTCGACGATGCACAAGTCTGTACGTGTGCGTGTGTGCGTTAACGATATCGAGAAGCATTGCGTTCGATGTCTCTTTTGGTAACGGTAACTCGCAGTGTAGATAGTTTGGGGGGGGGGGGGGAAACTATGTCTTTCGATAAATATCGCTAATCATTGGTGCCTTTAACGCTAATATTTGGTTCCCACAAGAGAGGTACAAATCGTGGGTGTCTTTCTCGTCCCCCTTTTTTCTTTGGAATCCTCGCCAGCGCGGACTCGGTGCAGTCAGTGAACGACTTTGGCGAGTCAACGATGGGAGAACAAAAAAATGTCTTTTGTCTCGACGCCCAATTCCTACAATTTCTCGACGTAGTTGGATGGAAAGAGGCCGGACTTTCCCTTGAGACGGCCTTGCCACCATCCGCCCTCGTCTAAAAAAGAAAGATCGCAATGAGAAGTTTGCGGGGGAGAGAAAATTGGGCGGAAATGTTTAGTTGTACTCACGTTCTTTGAGTAAATCTATGATGTCGCCCTCTCGGAGAGCCAATTCGTCGAGGTCTTGCGGACTGTAGTCGTACAGAACTTTGACCTTCGGCAGTGCGGGGGTCGCCGGTTTTCTGGAGGGCGCTGATGGTCTCGTCGGAAGGACATTTCCATAATCGTTATTCGTTTCCGTGACAATCGGTGAATTGTTACCAGGTTGTTTCTTCATCGCGTCGCTGGGGTATTCACCACCCCCAATTGGAGGCAGCCTAAAAGCAGCGTGTACCATCGGCTGATTTGGCGGTGCTGGTTCCGAGGGTGGCGGCGGAGCTCTCACCAAACCTGCAAATGCAAAAATTCCTCATCTTTTCGAAATACGAAGAACTACAATTTCATCGGAGAAGAAAAGGTTCCAAAAGCAACATTTTTAAATTCAAAGGACTCCGATCCAGTCGCAAAACGGAAATAGGGTAACCTCGAGGTCCACCGCCCGGATTGGTAAACATTCCCATTATCGGAACACCGCCGCTCTGTATCTTATTCGGTTGTTTGTTCGCCGCGTTGTTTGAACGCGTCGTGACCTGCTTGACGGGTTGGACTTTAGGACGATTGGGGGGCAAATTGGGTCGATTGTTCCCAAGCGTCGGCGGCGGATGCTGTCGTTCCGGCGTGACTGTGGGAGCCGCGCGCGACGGCGGCGCCGCCGGTCTCCCGGGCACGTCCGAAGCCTGTGGCACGATTTTTTTGCCACCGTTCTGCATCGATGGCGTCGGTGCCGGTCGCGTGGGCGCCGGTCTCAATAAAGCATTCTCCGGGCTTCTGGTGATTCCCTGAGGCCTCATACCTGATGTCCTGTTCGCACTCGGCTCTGTGGCATTAAACAAAAAAAAAAGAACTTAGTAATTTACCTTTTTACCGCGAGATATTTTTTATCTGGGCATTTTTATACGTATGTATTTAATTCTAAGAAAAGTAAACTTCAACTCGTTCACTATCGACGCAGAAATGAAGAGATTTGTATTAACGCTCAATAATTTATCATCAATAACTCAACAATTATTGTGTATATCCAATTTGTTTCAATCTTTCTATTTTTGTACGGATTCACTTATTTTACTCCCCATTTCAAGGAATCGTCAATGTGTGAATCAAATCGAGAAATAAAATAGAACTGTCAATAGCTTAGACATATATATTTTTTTTATTGCACATTTTAATTCCGTTTCGATAAAACTCTAAATTATACAAAAAATATAAATTATATGCTTATATAATTCTTATAAATTCGTATAAACCACTTTGCCAAATGAATATATGAAAATGTGTATTTTTCGATGACGTATCGAAAAACGTTTATCTTCAATACCTGTGAATTATGCGAATAACTATAAATGGTAATTTTATTGTAATAATAATAATACAAAAGAATGACATAAGCAGTAAAGTTGAGGGAAAATTAGTGCAACTGTACAAAAACGGCATGAAAATGTTCCACGATATAAAATTGAGTCATAAACATCTTACTGGATGTACTGGCTAGTCCCGGTCCGATGCTGACGTTGAGAACTTTGCCGCTCGGCTTGAGTATCTCTCGATCGCCGCAATCAGTCTGCAAAAACTTCAACTGTCTCGTACCCCCGCCTCCCCATCCCTCCTTCTTGACTTTGAATTCCAGGCTAGAGGATGATGGCAGGACGATGAGAGTCACGAAACAAAGGAACGATCCGATTGTTTGGAGGCGAGAAGGTGTTCCCGCGTGAGCGTGTGAAAGGAAAAATCGATAGGATAAATTTAAAATTGACGTATCGATCGGAGTGTAACGCGGAAGAACAAAGTGGAAGAAAGATGATCGTCGGGCGTATCGGCGGACGAGATTTCGAAACGGTATTGTTATAATCCCGAGGAGACCTACTTGTTGCTGAATTTAACGTTTAGCGGATGGCCCAATTCCTCAAGATACTTCTTGCTGAGTACCGATAGGAATTCGGTCTTAAATACGAGCTCGAGGAGACTCGCGTAGTCCTCGCGCGTGTGAATCACGATGAAATTGTCCTGAAAAGAGTTTCGTTGTGAGATTTGAAAAAAAAAAACGTTTTCTTCGCAATAAAAAGAAAAAGTATTCCCAAGAATATTTCAAGCAAAGAAAAATGTGAAAAACTCAGTCACCGGAAATCGTTCAATTGAGCTTTCGATGCAATTATTTTTTTATAATCCTACACACCTGCAAAGTGCTTAATGAAACGTGACTGATCTGCTCGAACGAGAGTTTCCTCTTGACAACCTCGAGCACTTTCCCCTTTTCCGGGCCCTTCTTCACTTGCTCCCGGCCAATGAGGTACAAGAATTTTCCGGTCAGGATGAGGTCGCGCCTGCACATCTGCCATTCGGAAAAAAAGGAAAGAAAACGGATTCGTACTTTCGAAAAGTAAACGGTTTAGTTTAATGGCAAAAAATGTGTAAAAGTGAGGAGACGTGATCTATGAGTCCAAAGAATTAAAGGAACAGAACATTTCTTACATTTCTTTACTATTTCCTGCAGCGCTGTATATGGATAGAATATGGTCGTATCGAGATGAGAAAAAAAACTTTGAAGCTTGAAGGTTCTAGTTTTGAGGTCACAAGAAATAGCACAAATAAAAAAATTCAGTTTGTCCTGATTGATCTCGCTACGTCAATTATTTACTGAGATATCCGACTTTGAATAAAAAAAGTATCCACTTGATTTTAATCATCTACATCTCAGCAACGAATGATCGCGCAGAGAGTTAAAGGACAGCTTTGAAAACACGAAAAAAATTTCCTACAAGGACAGTTCGTAGAATGGAAAAAAAAAATAGTTCACCTCTAAAATTGATTTGAAGTACAAAAACAAACTTCATAATTTACCATTTTTTAAATTTTTGGCGAAAGAGAGCTAGAAACTTGAAGCTTCAAAATACTTGAAAATGTTTATTTTTTCATCTTGAGATGACAATTTTTCACACGGACACAGAGCTTCAAAAAATAATTTAAAAAATATAAGAAATTTACGTGTTGGCTGCTTTTCTGGTTTAGTGTACGTCAGCGAGGTATGTACTTCCGGTTGTTTACCTTGAATCGTCGATCGTACTTCTTCACTACTTCGGCGAACAGCACTTTTTCCCTCCTTCCGATAATGTTGACGGTTTGGGGTCGGCAATCCATCCCGATGTAGTCACCGACAAAGTTTCTGTTGAGGCTCGCGCGTCTTCGCTGCTTGTGCCCGTAGAGCAAATTCGCGGCTGCTTCTTTTTGCTCCTCCTGGCGCTTTCGGGCGAAATACTTTTTGAAAGATTTCTGTATAACGCGTGCGTACACGTTGTACTTTCGATCTCGCGCCTCCTCGAGCATGAACAGCTGCGTGCGAAAAGAAAACGCTATTAAAGCGGGAACTCATCTGTGCACTATCGAGTAATTATTTCATTTCTCGATTTGTTAAAGCTTTTGATCGTTCGTTAAAGCGCTTTATCCGCAATGAAAAAAAATCGATAAACGCTGCAATTCTGTACGGAGAAAGGGTTTGTGAAAAAATTATGCAATTTTTTGAAGACAGGTACGTATATTAAAAGCTTTTTTAAGAATCACAAAAAATACAAAGAATTATGAATTTCTTCCAAATTGTTTCCAAATTTGCACGACTTATGATGAGAAGCATTAAGAGGGCGTTGGCAATTGCCGATTTGGTAAATACTTTTTGTTTTTTAACAGAGTAACGGCGTTTTCGATCTCGAATGTACAACCTCTAGAACAATAGTCGTCATTTTCACTTAAAACTTAAAAAAAAAACGAGATCCTCACCGACGATATAATTATCGACTGCAAAACATCGGGAAAAACATTTCGGCATCTGCCACTCAGTCATGTTTTTCTATATTTTTGGCAATACTTTTCCAAAAGTTCTCAATATTTAACCCCTTACGTTAAAAAAAAATCGTTTTTTCACCAACCGTTTCCCCGCAAAAAAAACAATCAGAATTTCGTAATTCTTCTTCTGGCTTCTATTTGAATATAGCCGTTTAACGATTCCGAAGTTAAATTCTCGAGACTCCTCAACACACTTTTTTTTTTCGTGGATCGAAGGTTTCCTGAAAAATGTGAATTGATCGATCGCTGATTTCTTTTTCTCGTAATGATACAAACGTTACAGTTTTCAAAATTAATTAGCATGGATTTTGAGAAAGAAGAAAAAATCAAATTGGCTTTCTCACGCTTTCGGGTGCTTTGACGAATAGCTTTGTCGTGCCGAGCTGATACTGAGATCTGTTGATGTGAAGACTCGCGAGTATCCACTCGACGCCCTGTCTCTCGTCGCCTCTCCAAGCGGGCCACGTTTCCCTCGTGACGATCGCGTATCTGTGAAGAAATTTCGCGAAGGGACGTCTATAGGCGAAGCCCGCCCTGCGCACACGTATGTTCTCCTTCAACCCCAGATATTCTATCTGATGTTTGACCCTCAATTGATCCCAGTCGCGGGGTTTCTTCGTTTCGTTAGGTTTTATGCAGCGAATGTAATGTGGCGTGCATCTCATCAATTGACCGACCAGGCGACTCGCCTGACTCCGAATTTTGCTGCCAGCTGTGCTGGGCCGGGACTTCAGAGTTTTCGTCCTCGAAGCGTCCTTTTCTGGTGGATAAAGCGAGCGAACGAGCGAACTGCAAAAAAAAAATCGAGACATTTGCTTTCAAAGTATTTCTGGTTGAATGATCGGGCAAAAAGTTGGTCCATAATGGGGGAATCAGGGATATTTATAAACTTAGATCTTGTCGTACTTGTTAAGTTTTACAAAAAGCTCATTTAATTATAACTTGAAAATGAAACATGTTAATTTTACGTTTTCAATATTGAAGTCAATCGAAGTTAAATTCGATTTAATAAATTCGAGAAACAATTCGAGTATTATTATACCATCAAGAACTGTCATTTTTCAAATTTCCAAGAATTACTAGCGACTTTTTAATATCCATCCACCAATACATTGAAGATTCGAGTTTCAGTTTTTCCCGAACGAAAGTCATTTCTTCAATTCCACATCTATCTATCCCTTCGTTTTTTGGAAAATGTTCTTAAGATGTTGTGCATTGAAAATAATTTTAAAAAAAATCTAAATTTTGTTCAACCCAAAACTATGTATAACCTTTCAATGTACATTTATTTGAATAATTTGAAATTTTTATTTTTTCGTAATCGCTCAAATCTATTTTTCCACCAGGAGTAAAATTGAATACGAAAGAAGAATCAAAGTTGAAAAATTCTTACTTGGAGCTCGTTTGCATGAGTTCGATGAGATCAAGAAAGAGTACGTCGCGATTTTTGTCGCAAAAACCATCGACTGAGTACGAGACGATTCCTGCGTAATGATGAATGGCGAAACCGTCGCTCGTGCCATGAAAGTGGGCATGATCGTTAGACGCTCCGTTTAATTTCTGTTAAAACAGAAGAAAAAAAGAAAAAAACGCCCACATTGTAATTCAGTGAAAAAAAAAAAAACGAAAATACCAGTGCTAAATCGTTTCGGTTAAGGATTTGTACACGGGTCTGTCAACGAGAATACATTTATCATTGAACCCGTACGACTCGCTCGCTAATCATTTAGGGCAGTCTTACGAGACGGAGTAATTGACGATCGTCGTGGCAATTTGCGGAGATCGGGGTGGACGAGAAAGAGTCGGGGGGGGGGGGGGAGAAGTAAATAGCGATTCTGGCTTGCAGTACTTTATCTTTGTTCTATTTTTTTTATTTCTCCATATTTCAACCCGACGTTACCCGAGAAAAGTGACGTTACCCGATTCCTCCAATATTTTATGACGTTGACTATCGTTTTCCAATTTCTCATTTTCATTGTTGTTATTAAATAATGATTCTCGTTAATAATGAAAATTACAGAAGACTCGATGGTTGGATCATAAAAATTAATTTATTAATTGATTATATAAAGTTTATTACTTATTAATTTATAAACTGATCCGTTGAGCCTGAGCTCAAAACTGAGCTGAGATTTTTCTTCGAAATTTTTCGATGAAACTCTGTCCGCGACCGAGAGGTGAACTTTGGGCGAAAAAAATAGGGCGAAAGAAATAATTTGATGAAATTATAAAAACGTTCAAACTTATACCAAAGCGTCAGTACTTTTTGCAAATCGGCGTCGGCGCCGGTGCTACCGCCGTGAAGGGTCGCGCACACGTCGTCCAGGACGAGAAACAATCCAGGCGGTCTTTTCCCCTCCAGAAGTTCCACGACTATCGCGTTGTTGAAATAATCGATTGGCGTCCATCGTATGTTCTCCGCGACGTATTCTTCCTGCGTGAAAACAAAAAACAATGAAAATCCTTATGAAATTATGACGAAAGCAAAATAGATGAGGCAATTAGGTAAACCCTGGACAAAGATCAGAATGAAAAGGCGTTGAAGATCGGGACCGAGAGAGAGAGAGAGAGAGAAAGAGACTGGAAAAGAGAGAGAGAGGAAGGAAGTGAAGGCCCCGCGTATTTCTTAGTGAAGTAACTATAAAAAAAGGGAGCAAAAGGCGAGACGATGCGATGAGAGGAAAGGGGACCCCTTTTAATGCGGTCTAGTTGTGCCCATTCAAACTGCCTGAAAAGTAGCTCACGATTATCATTATTGTTCCCCCCCCCCTCTCTCTCTTGCTCTATCTCGATCTCTCTCGCAAACCAGGAGTAGGAAAGGGCTACAAAATAAAATGATGCAACCCACATCAGCGTTAAATTTCTATTCATCTCATTTGTATTGGCTGCAAATTTATAACGAGAAGACAACCGAGACCGCAGCCCGGTGGCTTTGACACAAAGAATACGAACGGGAGGACAAGCAAGAAAAGGCAATAAACACACAGACACGTGTACGCACGCACACGTAAGCAGATGAAAAAAAAAGAAGAAAGAAATGGATTCCAGTGCTATTCCGTCCTGGCAACCTGATTTTAAAGTCCAGTTGTACATTTGCACGCTTCGTGATTCGCGGCATGAAGCGAAAAAAGAGAAAAAAAGATAGAAAAAAAAAGAACGAGAAAATGGGAAAATAAAAAAGACAGCTGCGGATGGTAATACGTAGCGAAGATAAGAGGAGACACAATTGGATAGCCCTGAAAGCAAGGAACAATTTTAATGCTTTCAACGTTTCCTTGAATTTAATGATATACGTTTAATTGAAGTATAAATAATTGAAAGTTCGAATTTCAATCAGCATTGGAATTCCCGCTCTCAACGAAGTTTAGTTTATCAATTGTTATTTAAAATTTAATTTCAAGTACGAATTATTATTTTTCCCGAGATCCACACAACGAATCCATGAAATTTTTGTTGCGATTCAAATGATCGATTAATTACGTTCAAATCAATGCTGAAATATTTCGGTAATTACGTTCAGTAGGAAACAAAAGCAACGAATTAATTGTGCTCGCTATAAAATCGAAATGGTCGAAGGAATTTGTATAAAAAATCAAAGAATTCATCGAGTATATCCAGAAATCAAAACGACTGATTAATCTCGCATTAAAACCAAAACGATCGAGCGATGTTGTAATAATATTCACAAAAACGCACGTTTCATTGTACGCCCATTAAAATCCGAATGATCAATCGATCGATTACATTTTCCATTAAATGCAAATTACTACTTATGAGTTTCTTTGAGGCTGCTTGAATACCCGATCCAAAGAACAAAAAATTCAAACCGAGGATACGTTAAAAGTCGAGAAGAAATCTCGCAATTGAGTTTGGCTCGAATTCCATTTAACTGGAGTACAGTTACCACGAGGATTATTAATAATAGAGATAGAATTGTAGAGGGGCAAAGTTGGGGAAGGGGGGAGAGTCGAGTGCACGTCGATCAATTGGCACAAGGCCAGAATACGTTCGTTATGTTCCAGCTCGAGGGAATCCGAGAGCACTGGCTCTCCAATCCTCCAAAGTGGTAACGCCCCATAAAATCGTCGAGATCAGACACTCGGAATTCTCGAAAGAGGGAATTTAGCCTTCGTCTCTTTACCGATACGTTCTTTTTTCCCCCCCTCAATGGTTCGAGTCTTTTTCATTTTTTTTTTCATCGTACATCCCAGACGTTCTTTGTTTCCTTCAAGACTTCCGGCAATTTGGCTAAAATAATTGACACCAAAGAGAGAAAGAGAGAAAGAGAAATAGATCAAAGGAGAGAAAGCAAGGAGGAGTTGTGCACCGTTATCCTCTCATCGCTACTACGACAGGACAATTAGCCACGCGAAAAACTGAGACGAAATAAAACACTCCGTGCGAAATTCATTGTCGCGATCGTCTACTCACTACCGCACTTCTCGTAACGTTCCGAAACCCATCAGCGTGAACCCCTTTAACCCATTAAGAAAACACGAGGCTTGCCGCGACACACGCCGCTGGCCCGTATAATAATCGACTGAAAAAAACAAAAGTCTCGTCGCAAAATAGTTGCACCTCCCCCCCCCCCCCCTGTCAGAGGGGGTTCTTTCATTTCGCGAAATTGCGTGACGGGTGCGTGTTTTTTTTAGGTCGGAAAACGGCATCGTACTTAAAGATGAACGGAAAGAGAGAGGGTGTTGCAAATCTCTCGGTGCTGACACTTGTTTTTTTAATTCGCAAAAATCCGCGTAGTTTTCTCGTTGGTGTGTAGAAGGAAGAAGGAATAAAGTATATTTCATTGAAATTGAAATAAAAAATAGAACATAGCATTGAAACATAAAATATAATATGCAACGAAATCTACCAATAATTCATCGTAAATAAATTGATGACGGATATTCATCGCTGAACTATTCTCTATTATTGATAATAAACAATTCTGTTATAAACGGAAGCAAACGAAATTCGATACTTTTCTTTGTTTCTTATTTTCAATGATTCATCATTTTATGTAGTTGTTATATAATTATACGAAAATAAAGTTGATTCGCATGGTTAAAATGTTTTGTTGGATGTAGTATAGAATCGAAAAATATGGAAAACAATGAGATATAAAAATAAAATAAATAGGAACGAAAGAAAGTGATTTTGAATTTTACTGTTTTTTTTACTGCAACATTTTTCTGTCGTACATTCGTGTCAAGGAGAAGCTAACCTTCACGAAACAGGGAAAAAATTCTCGCTGTCACTCGTGTGGTAAAAAGTTGTATTTTTTTTCTTTAATTTGTTGAAAGGTGTCCATGTCTATGATGAGTCATTATACGAAGAGATTGATGTGACGAGAGTTTGTCATCCAGACGGGAGAAGCAAACTAATTGAAATAGTCATGTTGGTTCGAGTCTCGTAAAGACAAGCGGGTAAAAACAAGAAAAACAGCCGGAATTGTGGCGATAAATGAGAAAGATAGAGAGAGAGCGAGAGAAGGGGAAGTGAGGGGAAAAGGAAGAGAGCGAGATGGCCAGGTGAGTCAGATCTTTCGGGATAAGAAACCCGCGAGATTTCTGGGTTAATGTCGTTCCTATGAGGAAACAACCCATTTCTTTCATTTTTGTTCTCATTTTTTTTTTCGTCGCCGCGCACTTTTGTGAGCGAAGCTTCGGAGGAAACTTTGGACACGGCGGAATGGTTCTGGCCACATCCGACGAGAAGAGCAATGTTCATATTTTTTAAAAACTCATTTAAACGTAATTTATTTCTAAACTGCCTTGAGAAATAAATTCGTTAAAAAAAAAAAGATTTCATATGATCTGAGTACAATCAGAGAGCGATAACAATTTTTTCACTCGACGAACGATTTTTTACACGCGATAACAAGTTTTTTACTTCCAAAATGATTTTTCAAACTGTAAAAACGACTTTCTTAAACTAATCAACGATTATACGAATGCTATCATGAATTTGAACAAATTTCAAATTCAAACGAAAAAGAAAAAGATATCATATTTTCAGGGAATTTTAAAGGTTTTCAATTGTTTTTAATTTTACAAGAAACATTGCGAATGCGATCAAAAAAAATCATGAAATTTTCACGACGGTTCTCCAAAAATCGCTTTAGAAATTTTCGCTTCGATGGATCTATCGTCGCCTGTTTCATCCACGATTTCGTTCACTCCTAAATCGACAACGAGTTTCACGCAGTTTGATTTTTTTTTCACGGTCGTTGAGCCGTGACGGGATATTCGTTCGTTTCTTCTTCAACTGGTACTTCCGGTCAACTTCAGTGTTTAGTCCCACTTCAGTGGCAAAACACCTTTTTCGTCAATCCAATTGATTCGGACCGTATCGGAAAAACGTATCGAATATCGGCGAACGAAAAAAATAAAGGAAATGAAAAAAGAAACGGTGAAAAAATCTAGCATCAATTAAAGAGCGGTCGAGAAAACAACCAGTCGAGAATGACATTTTAGACTTGATTTTTCTTTTCTCAAGTCCTTTCGATAGCTTCTCGTCGTCGCGGTGAAATCCCGGAGAGGTCCGTAGAACTTCGCAGCGATGAGACCGCAATTAACGTAGCAATAATTACTGATAGTTATTTAAACGCAGTTTTTCAGGTTTTCATTCTAACGCGCTTTTTCCATATACAACGATACGAGTAATCACAAATTGCGCTCGCCGTTCCTCAGCGTGATCGGCAAGTACAGCTCCTTTGCCATAAAGATAAACAAGTAAGTAATAAATAAACAATACGTTTAGTTTACTCTATTTAAATGTAGTAAATATAATTTAAAATAGTATAGATATAATAAATATAATAAACATAATATAAATATTTATACATATATAAATAGCATATAAATTCATATATATTAATTAATGTATTATTATGAAATTAATGAAATTGATTAAGATATTAATAAATGTTTATTTATGAATATATGATATTACATATATAATTAATATAGGCATAAGTACATAAATCATATATAAATTACTATTAATTAATTCATGGAAACATATTACTCAAAAACCCGATATTCGTAAATTTTGGAAAATTTATCTACACGCGAATTTTCAATCTGATAAACAAATGCAGATAATAAATCTTTAC
Source organism: Ophioninae sp. B BG-2022a (assembly GCA_030522765.1). Taxonomy (NCBI): domain Eukaryota; kingdom Metazoa; phylum Arthropoda; class Insecta; order Hymenoptera; family Ichneumonidae; species Ophioninae sp. B BG-2022a. The sequence continues at coordinate 40,294 of JAPYZJ010001836.1, forward strand.
CTAATCGCTGTATAAAGATTTATTTGTTTCTTTTATTTACCTGCATCGTAATACCTGCATCATAATAGATATAATTATATGTGTATATACAGGGTGAATCCCAACTACTAGTTTTCCGGTCGTGAATGTGGAACGGTTTCTCCATCCGAGCAAAGTGCTGTCTTAGTACGAACGTACGACGAAAATTGGCCGATGTATTCGCGAGTGAAGTTCGACGCCGAATTAAATTTAAATTATTTGCTCATCCCACGGGAACAATGTACATTTTCGAGATGGATTGTAGCCTGTGTGTTAATCCACGCTCTAATCTCTGCACTAATTTTCATCAAAATTCGTTTAGCCGTTTTCACGTATTTTAAAATTAATTTGAATCAATTAATTTTTAAATACGCTAATTAATTAATTTCCTTAGTTCCAGTAAACAATGGCGCAATAGTTTCCGTTCATATCTGCGTTCAAGCAGGTCTTTTTTTTCTCGACTTTGTTGGATTAAATGAAAAGGGGAAATAACGACCTTCAAGCTGACAAGGTCCTTCAGCAATGATTACTTAAAGAATTACATCTAGTCAGAATTTTCGAAAAAATCGATTTTTTTGTTTTGGACGGATTCCCAAAGTATGACATTTCAAAAATATTCTCTGAAAATGTTCTGTCGATCCATTCGAAATTTAGCGAGGTTCGGCCATTTTTACTGTTTATAGTCTATGGGCCGTATATACCCGAATGCAGATTTGAAACCTGTTTCCCTCAAAACAGCTTTTTCAAAATCGGTGACCACGATATCTAAAAAATGACTGAACCGATTTACTTAAAATGTTGCATACTTTTTTTTTATATCAGAAGGCAGTCCTTGATAGAAAATTTTTTTTTTCGATACATACTTTTTTTTATATCAAGGAAAATGAAGTGATTTTTCGACCAAAATCTAGACTTTCACTTTCGATCACCGACCATTTTTCCAGAAATCGATAATTTTCCAAATCTTTCGATTAAGATAGATAATATCTATTACTATTAATTATGTAGATAATAGATAAAACTTTAGAAATTCGTCGCTATTTTACGGACTTGCGACGAAGAATGGCGAGTATGGAGGGGGAGGGGGAATAACCCCCTACTAATTTCGCCCGCCGGAAACAAACCCAAACAAAACAAACCCAAGCAAACCCAAACTTTTTCGAATTTTGAAAAATGTCTTAAAAATATTTAAACGCAACTCCGGCAGACAAATTTACAATCGACGTTTAGGGGCGAAGTCCCTTAAGCCCTTTACACTTCCAGAAACCACGAATTCATTTCTAAAGCTAACCCGCTTAAATATTTGAATGAGGTTTAACGAATAAATGCCATTCCATTAGCCGGATGGTCCGGAAGTCCGCTTCGAAACGAGGAAGTTAGGGCTCAGGTCGCAGTCACGGCTATTTATCATTCAAAACCTTAATACAGATGACGCAGTTATACCACGGCGTAATATTAGATAAATTGTTTATAACGACGAGGCATTATTATTGAGGATGTTTGAAAACCAAAATTCATCCGGAGCTTGTTCGAGTCACCTTTAGTTATCATTCAGTACCTTTTTCACAAAAATACACTTTCGCAGGAAACAAAAGTTATTCTCGTCTTTTGTATGTATCGAAAAAGATATTCTCGCGAGTGGAGAAAAAAGATAGCCAAAGTGAACTCGCGGATCATTCGAGCCAACTTTTAAAATAATCAATTGTAATCTATTGTTTGAGTTTTTAGATCGTACTCGTACTTATTGAAGTACTCATAATTTAAGTTGTGACTCAAAGTTCGTTATCGACATAAACATATATATTTAATGAATTAATTGTAAAATCAATTAACAAAAACAAAAAAGTCTTTTCGTGTATCCTTTTCGATTCAACCTCTCCCTACTCGCATATTCAACCTTACGTTTTATTGCGTGCGCGAAATTCATAATCGCGTGATTCATAAATTTATAAACAATTATTTCAAATTTAAACATTCGATAGCTACAGAATCGATGTATAATTACCAATAATAATATCTTCAGCACCGAGTGATACTATCAGTTGGTAAATTTACCTAATTAACGAATTAATCATACATCAAATTGATTAATTAATTGATTGTACATTAAAGTGATTAATAAATTAATTGTAGATTTAATTTACGTACGAATTAATGGTACATTTAGTTGATTAATTAATTAATTGGACATTAAAGTGGTGAATGAATTAATTGGACATGGAATTGTACATATCTATTCACCCTAATTGATGAACACTCATAATTATTAAGATCGATATGTATACTTATGTATACATATATGATAATGTCCGTAAACGTAACAATTACGACAAATAATTGAACAACTGATAACCGAACTGCATAATAATACCAGGATTCTCCAATTAAGCCCCACATTAATGGGTAACATTAATTAATTGAATGCATCGACGTTACGTCAATAAAATGAAAAAATTACGAAAATCATCGTAATTGTTGTTGCATATAGATAGCACGTATACGCTGTACGTGATTTCAAGCATTTCAGTGAGTCTTGAAAGAGCGGCAAAAATAGAGAGATATATGGAGCGGTTAGAAAGTTTAACTCGGTTCTGCGGCCACGATTTCGATGCCTTCACGTATTTAAACGGCAGCGTGTCCACCCGAGAGCTCGCGATATCGCTTTCATCGTGTGTGAGGTAATTCCGGGCATTTGACGTCCTCATACGATCGACATATAAGAATTAATGTGAATAATCGACCCGTTCAAAGAAGGAAACACGCTTTCCTGCGCGACTCTCGTTTCTTCTTCACCGACCAATCGACTTCTCGTCGCGAACAAAATAAAAAGAGGAGCTAGAAAATTCTTCGACAGAAAGAAAAAAAAATAAGTTTCTCAAAGTCGGCATTTCTTAGAAAAAAAAACAGAATAAATATTCGCTCTAAAAAAAAGGAGTTCCTCAAATTCGGTATTTCGTTGAAAATAAAAAAAAGGGTAAATATGCGGAACTAAAACCGGGAATCGGGGACGAGGATAACTTTTTTATTTTCGTATTGTTTTATTTTGTGCAAAAAATATTATTCTCATTATTATTTTTAGCGACGTGTAATATTGTTTCCGAAAAAAAACAAAATTTTCATGCGCCATTGTAATATTTTTTCGTATGAACTTTCATGATCATAAAAAAAGTAAGAAAACAAATTAGCCTAATTCTAGCAGGATCCCACTTGTGAATATTTATCTAAATAGGTACAAGACGCAGTGAAAATATTTCAGGAAAAAAACGGTTGAGGATTGAAGAAAAAAAAAAGAGAATGGATGGGAACGGGTCCGAGTGAACGTCGCGGTAAATCTTTTTGCAGGGCAATTTTTCAAGTGGTCTCCTTTCTCCGCGAGGAAGTAATAAGATTGTCAATCAGGCTAATAACGATCCACTTTGAGTATACGTTTATTTACAGCACTCAAAGCTTCAAACTTCGACGGTTGACGATTGAGCGGTCACCGCTCCGAGTAATAGCCAAGCGAGGACTTATATTGACCCAATAAAAAAAAATTCGTTTTCCATTTGATCTCTGATAAATCGAGTGCCCGATATCAAGAACAATCATGAGCCTCTCACGATTGGAAAAGTCTTACTCGATTACCTATAACGTTTCAATATTTATCGTTTTCATATCTGTTTGTTTATAACTTATTAATATTCTAAAACAATTCATAATATGTTTGTAGAAGACTTGTACAAAAATCATGAAAATCAAACTGCAATGTATATATATAACAATTAATTAAAAAAACCCAACTTTGTTAAAAAGAAAATTATTAATTGCGATACTTATGAATACTTCGTTAATGATTACAAAGAGCATAAAAAATTCAGTACACTCATTATTTTCATCAGTTACATTAGATATAAATACTTATTGGAATGTATAAGTAATCAATCATTAACATTACACAACTCGGCACCAAAAATAACGTTTAATAAATCTATTGTTTCAACGATGTTTCTTGTACCTTAATAATGAATGTTTTTCGTATAAACCTGATTTTCAGGTCGCACTACCTTAACCCTCTATATCATAATGTAGACTGTAAGCAACATACCGTTCGACCTACCACTAAATTCATACGATTCATTTTTAGACATTACATTGCACTGTATACCGTAGTCTACAAACAGAAGTAACGAACAGGTACTAAAACTTATCACTAGATGGCGCGACCTGTCACAAATTGAAATTTTTTAACAAAATCGTTAGTGGTTTGAACAAGTTCGCGTGTGCTCCGAATTGAAAATTATTAAAAAATAGTTTTTTCCGTGTTTCGAGGCTTCATTGTGAATAACATGGACAGGTAAGTGTTTAAATATTTGATATTTGACGTTATCAATAACATTTATTTTCATTATTTTGCTCTTTTTTGTAAATTTGTT
>JAPYZJ010001837.1:0-46493 GCA_030522765.1 Ophioninae sp. B BG-2022a
TTTCGTTCTTTTCTATGCGCGACAGTTTCCTCATACTTATCGCTATCGCAGTACCAAACCTGACTCATTCAACCCCTTTTCCCTGGCCTTCAACTTCCGGTGTCCGTTTTTCCAAACCCCGTCCATCTTGTTCGGTTTTTGCGCTGATCCGAGTTCTCTTCGGCGATGGACGTTGGTCCTTTATCGCTGCCATTTTTTTTTTTTTTTTTCGTATTTATTTTCCAAGTGTTCGACTGGACCGTCGCGATCATTTTCGTGGCTGGACGTTTGTGACGAAAAAAAGCTGGCTGATGGACACGCAACGATGATGGAAAGAAACTTGAAAAATGGTCGCTGGAGTGACTTCCGGAAACAAGAAGCTTCCCTCGACTCTGCTTTGCCTTTCCTTTCGAATTTATGTTTCAGACATTCCAGAAACGCCACCTGGTCTCCTCCACTCGAGACCATCCCTATTTTTCGAAATGTTCCTCTCCGGACGGTTTCTTTCTCTTCGAACAGCGACTATTATTCAACCTCCCGCAGTTCTATTCAGCTACCAGACCCATAGCTGGGGGGTGCATTAGGTCCGATTGTATTGAATCATTTATTAATACAGGACAGAATTTTTTGGACATTTTTTTTCCGACAGTGATGAAAAAACGAAAAACCCAAACAAAAATTCATCGCATCGTAATTGAAACTGCAAAAATTTACAAACGAATGAAACACAATATTTTCTGAAAAGTCAGTCGATTGATTGATTAACGGTTCATCGACAGCGAACTTCCGTTACTTTTGATAGCTACAATTCTATTTTGGCTTTGCCATTCTCTCATTCCAGTTCCTTCAGCGTCGTGCCACACTTTCTTTAAAGTGGTTCCGAAAGTACCAAACGGAATGGCACCGAAGTCTACGATTTTCTTGGATATCGTAAGAACTAGTGAATTCCCTGGGTAACGGCGGAATATCAATGATCAGCTCGTGAGATGTTTTCCTGTTTATCGATTCCCAGGGGTATGGGTAGTGTTCCCCCATTGGGAACGTAAGAGACGTGTTTTAGCATGAGATTCGCTCGTTGAGCTTTTATAGCTGGCTCGAGAGAGACGTCTCATTTTCCATGACGCAAATACCCGTTCTCTACCGACGCTGAATTTTCTCGTCTACCTAAACGCATCCGAGCTTGTCTGGGAGACGAATACAGGCATCAACTGAGGCGACTCCTTCATACTCCTTGCACGCAAGAAAAAGAAGAGTACAAAGTTGGCTCCAAACGGATAAATAGCTTCAAGCTATGACGCATCTTTTGGCGCAAAAAAAACGTCTTCATCGAAACCTAACTGTGAGCATTGGGTTTTTTTTTCGTAATCGATAAATCCAAGGTATCGAGTAAAAATTGATGACTGTTGATTTAATTTTAAAGTATCGGTGGCAATTAAGGCCCACTTAAAAGAATATTGCTTTAAATCTGAGTGTAATGCGTATAGGATGTCAAAAAACATATTGTTTACATAGCTTGTACATGTGGCTGTAATAAATAGTGTAAAACTACTAAAAAAAACATATTTTTTAAAAAGAAAATACACTTTTTAAAAACCCTTCCCTGGGGCCTTATTACACTACGGTAGTATATTAAAGCCCATATAAAAATTTGTTTTATTTTTACAGTAAATCATCCTAAATTTACCTAGACATGAGTTAAAATAAAAGTAAATTGTGGTTTTTTTTTACTTATTTAATCATTTTCACTTATTTATTGAACGTGAGCCTCATTGGCTTCTTAATATTAATCGTAGACAATTTAGTTTCAAGGAACTAGTGGTCTTAATGCAGGTACTCAGTACAATCACATGTCTTGTAACTTTGAAAACTTAAATAGTCAGTTTATTACATTGACCTAGAACACAAAAAAGGTCCAATCTGATACTCAAATATTAAGAGGCCGGTATAATGGTCCCTATTAACTTCATTTTTACAAAATCCTCGTTTTTACAATATAACCTAATAAACCTAAAAACTCTTTCTCTGGATAGGGAAAACCATATCCTTTGTATTGTACAACACATACTTAAAATAATAAGTACAGCATTATTAGTCAATTATTGAATTAAACGTAATAATACTTATAGTTTCTTGGTATAAAAATTATAAAAAATTGCAAACTAGACGGTCACGTCATCAATGCGTCGCACGTGACTGTCAAGATGGTGGCGCTAGCGACTGCGCACTAATACGGAGACGTACATACCGACATTTTGCCCGTTTGCGTAAACAGTAAAGTTTCATAGAAATGTTTTTCCGCGAATTTAAAAATGTGGGCTTTATTACCCCCTGGGCCTTATTCACCTCAGGTACCTTATAGGTAAACCAAAAGCTGAAAGAAACTAGGAGAAAACGAATGCAGTGGAAATTCGACTTGTTCCAGTTTGGTAAACATCAGACAAGAAGGCTCACCGCAAATTACACCAAGAAGGAAACCTCTGTGGCATCCAATGTTGGGATGCCACAGCAGAGAGGCAACAAGACTGGTGGGCAACGACAGAACTAACAGTAAGAAGCCTAAGTGCCTCGTTAGCGAGAGTTGAGCTTGCGTGCTGATTTTTCCACTGGCGACTCAAATAATACAACAAGAACCCAATGCGTCGCTACGTCTAATTCCATCTGGTGCTCCTTTGCTGTACTTTGCGTCTTCTTCGCGGTCGAGGGACAAACAACGGTTACAGAACTGAGCAACCGTTTTGCCATGATCAGGAAAATACTTTTAGTTTAAACCTTGTTCCATCGTGTTTCCATACTGTCAAATATTCCATCAAATTCTGAAAATACAAATTTCTAGGTAACTGTTATTTATTATTCGCTCAGCCTGTATGAGGCTGGCACTCCAATTAAGAAAATTTCAATTAAGGAACTTTAAAGAAGATTTCCTGTAGAAATCGACTGTTAGAATTCATTTTTTCCAAATCCGGGGGATGGCTATTTTTGCGTGACCCCTTTTTTTTCGGTCAAACTAGAAACAAAAATTTTTTCACTACAATCAACTACATACCCAGCTCTTCAGTAATGCGTTAAAAAAAAATCGATTTTCTTAATTAGGGTGCCAGCTTCACACAGGTCATGCTCTAAGATATCCCATAAAAGTATAATTTCCAAAATTCACGAATTCGAAACTGAAAGAAAAAATTCATTGGGTTCCAACTCTTCAAGTCCCTGAAAAACCAGTAATTCGCCAGTTCTTCAATATTCCAAAAAAGTACAAAATCCAAACTAGAAAAAAACACTAAAAACCATAATCGTAACCCAAACAAGCCCAAAGTATCTTCACGCAATGTTTTATCATCCCCTAAATGGGAGCTTTGATTAAACAAGAGAATATTGGCAGAAGCAGGTGCGATATTGAGGTTAGGTTGGTCAGTGTGGGTGGATAGCCGTTTTGGTGCTCGAAGGGAGAATATGGGCATTTGAACGTTCCTGGATGGAGGAAGAGTAGAGAGAGAGGTAGATAGAGAGACACACAGGGCTATCAGCGTACGAGCTGATTAACGTTCCGGTTTGTCGAGAGAGTCCAGTGGCGTTTGACGTTATGTGTGCCATCGGACAATCTGACGTCACGTTGATACAAGCCTAGCTGGGAAATCTTGAGTATGCGATTAGTCAGAGGTTAGAAAGCGAACACGATCGCACAGGCGTTCACTTATAACCCAAACATGTGTGTATATATAGGGGGATTGCGATACGGATGAGGCTCCTATCAGGGGTAACCTTAGTCCCTCCACTAATGAGATAGAAGGAGAGACCCCGATAGCTCGAGAGCACCCCTTGAACTTCAATCGATACTCCGTCTTGGTCTCCCTCTCGTATTTTGCGTGAAATTACTGCTTCTACGTATACATATATGTACCTAAATGTATATATATGTGTATATACAGGGTGGGAAAAAAGTCTCAAAACCCGTGAAAATTTCGAAGTTTGATGAAAAAGAAATTTTCAATCCCGAATCATAAGTAATATTCAACCAGGAATCCAAGGTCCACATTCATAATGACCTTGAACTTTATCTTCAAGGTCATTTCAAGTATAACTTTGTTTTTTCAAAAGGGAACCCCTATTTTTGACATCGGCAATCGAAAGAGCGGAAAATTTGACCTTGAAACGTGTACTCGGACCATTGGTCGGACGTGATTCTGAACCTCAATGTTTTGACATTTTTTAAGGTGAAATTTGCCGATCTTTCGATAGTTGGTGTCAAAGAGAGTGGTTTTTCGAATATTAGGTTGAAGGTCAAACTTAAGGTCACGGCGGGATTCCTCGTTGAAAATATCCGAGGCTTCAGCTTGAATGTTTCTTTTTGTAACTGACACTACGGAATTTCCAGGGGCTTCTGTACTTCTTACACACCCTGTATATGTGGTGGAATATAGCCCTCGGCAAACTTGAATTGCGATCGTGATTACTCGGACATCGACGCCGCAGATCCGATAACAATATTACAATATACACGGTGAATTATTGATTCGAACGTACAGATGATACGTACGAAGCCCAAGGAAGGACCCCTGAAGTTACGTAAGTATAAGCACCCTAGACTCAATGACGGCCTAAATTAATTCGCGAAATTTGCTACTTTGGAACGCGGTCATAATAATAACAATTATTACTAATAATTATTAATTAAGTAAGTATTATTAACAATTATTATTATTATTATTTATTTATTTATTTTCGTTTAATGGAGATATTGGAGGTATGAAAATCGCCTTAGCGTTGTTGGCGATCCAGATTTAAAAATAAATGTCGTTTTTAATAACAATGAAAATTGGAAGAAAATAATTGAAAAAAAAAATTAGATGCGTTCTAACGATGGAAACTAATTTTTTATAAAAACCAATGGGACTCATCCTTATTTTGTTCGAGGTATTATAAAAATACTAAAATATGAGTGAAAAACAATTATAATTAAAATAAAATGCTGGAATAGAAAAATACTAAAATAAATTTCAATAAATATTGGAATAAAAATACAGAAATAAAAAGATAGCAAAATAAAAATAAAATGCTGAAATAAATAAATGAATTGAAATAATCATTTTTTTAAATAAAATGTAAAAAATAAAATTAATAAAGAAATAAATCAAATAAAATGGAGTTTCGGGAAAGCGCTGTTTCGAGAGATCCCTGATTAATGGGACTTCTGGTGGGGTTTCTCGTAAAAGTAACGGGTCTCATTAAGATACATCCCGAAGCATTCGTTGATCAGAGACGAAGCCCTTCTCAACCGTCCATACATTCGTCGTACGTACACGATCGTATTTAATTCGTTCAATAGCCTTAAGGGTGATAAAACGGACGCGTTGAATTACATGCATTCGTTGGTAAAGCACGCAGTGCGAACAACCATCGCTGTAATGCTGAGTCACGAAGCTCGCGTGAATCAGCAATCTCGTTTACCGAGGTGCCGCGTATTGAGCGAGATTCTTGGTTGGATCGCTTTTATACTGCCCATATACGTTTACATACTACGTACCTTCATATGTGACCGTACATATGCGAGTGCGTGTGCACGCATAAAGGGTGTCCCAATTCGATCGAACACCCAAAAAAAACAAACCCAAATAAAACTGGACTCGAAAATTGTTTCTCAAAAAAAACATTCTCATGTCTTAAAAATATTCGAAGAATTTTCATTAATTTTAACCATGTTTTTATTTTTCAAAAAAGGAATTTGTTTTTTTAAATAAAAAATGTGCAAAAGAAAATTTTTGTCTTCTATCATATTTTTTTTAAGTTAGGTAAAAAAGATATTTTTTTAAATTTGCTTTTTTTAAATTTAATAAAAATTATGATGGAATAAAATGACAATTATCACTGGACATTCATGACGTGGAACTTTTTTATCACAAAAATCGTTGAGAATAATTAAAGCCCTAAATAATATCGAGGCAATAATTTTTTGAGTTTCATTCGAAAAATTAGAATCTGAATTTAAAAAAAAATCAATTGTTTCGTCAGAAACTAAAAATGAAAAAAATATAAAAATGAGACAAAAAAATTTCAACTGTATTTAATTGCAACAATATAAATAAAAAAAAAATCAGAAAAAAAATTATTTTTCCTCTTCTAATACAACAAATCACGAATCCTCTTCAGGATCCCTATCAAACCTGCAAATTACGATTTTCATAACCTATTCTTAAAAACCAGAAAAAAACTATTCCAAAATACGAAATAAATTAAAAAAAAAAAATTTGGTAGCAAACGACCTTGAAGTCAGTTTCAAGGTCATAATGGGAAAAATTACGAATATTTATCTATTCAGGAGGGACTAGGGAATTCATTCGATCGTATCGTGACACCCGATACGTGGATATGTCTGAATGGGTTTAGGTCCGCATTTTGCGGTGCGGAGGCAGCGACCGTGAAGCTTTCGCCACGGCGCCTCGGCTTCTGATCCGTATTGCGGAGCCGCATTGGTACTCCGCCGCCAAAGCGTCGTTCTTTGCTGTATTGCACGCGTAGGCGAAATAAACAAAAAAAAAAATTTACAAAAAAACCAAAAAAGAAAAAAAAACCAAAAAGCTACTGCAGTCGATAAATATAGGTATATGGAAATATATGTACGACGCATGCGCAGTTGGGATTCTCGGGGGTTTCTCGTATTCCTCGCGTAGGCGCTTCTTGTTACGTAGATGCACGTACGGTCGTCGGGTAAGAGCCCTCGTAAATTTCATTCTTTCTCTCGCGGGCGCGATATCGGCTTTCCGCTGCGGCGGGACGGGTGACCTATGTCACAAAATAAATTGAAAGGGAAACGAGCGGACCACCCCCCTCCAGGCGCATAACCCTCTGGCGCATCCGTGATGCCAGATGGCGTTGCGGTTACCCCAAATGTAAATTGAGATAAAAAAAAATGAAATAAAAAATGAAATAAAAAAAATGAAAAAAAAAAAAAAATGAAATAAAAAATGAAAAAAGGGAGAATAAAAAAAGACGTTCTTCGACTTGGATCTCCGTGCTGGGCTTCCTTCTTCCGAACGATAAAAACACGTCGATTACATCTGCCACCAAAATTCCCTCGTCCCCCAGGATCAACCGTAACGATGATTCATTCACCGTGACGATCCGAGTGAACCGATTCATCGGAACGAATCACGCGTACGACCCTATCGCGTGATATCCCTTTCCATTTCGGAACCTGAACGAAATCTTGTTTTTTTTTTTTTTGGTATGGGCTCAGGGGTGAAGACTGGGGCTTAGTTACTAGTTTTGGGATAAATATTTAGACCCAATAATGATTATGATGATCCAGAACGGAAATAATCAAAAATAATTTCCGGTTGGTTCTGAACAATTTTTGAAGTATTGAAGCTAGGAGAAGTTTAAACTCCCTGGATTTTATTTTTAGGTAATTTTTGTACGAAATTCTTCCGTACGTCACCACTAGTGAATTTGAGTCAGGGAAAACTGAGGTTTTGTTATTATTTCCATAAGTTATGGGATTTTGAAGTTTTGAGGAAACGACGAACTAAGGATTTTTTAAATGTATTTTGGTACCTGAATTTGTGATGGAGAATCGTGATATTTATAAAATGTAAATAAGTGATAATATAAATAAGGCGAGAATTAAGTGATAATTTTAAATAAACATTTCAAAGTGTAATACTGATATGAAATCGCAAGTACCATTCCCCTCTCTCTTATTAAATTTAAAATAAAAAATTTAAATTAAATTAATAAATAAAACCAACTTAAATATTCCCTTAAAATAAAAAAATAATAATATACACAAACCGCCACTATTAAAGGTGACAAAAAAAAATGGTTTTTCAATATAAGATAGCTTTTTTAAATTTGCTGCTGACCCACTTTTGCATAATTATCTATTTTTATTTAAAAGCAAATTTTGACAGCAGGAGATAGAGTGAAGTGGAATGGGAAAGGTAATTCGAGAAGGCCAGTGATAATTCAGTAGTTAACGAGGAAGGACAAAAGTTTTATCGGAGCTGGAAATTCTCAGGTCAGGATAAGGTGAAGTATGGCAGGCGATTGCGCAATAGAGTTCATTAAGAAGGAAAGTACGAAGGAGGCCAGCTGGCAAACGCGTTAGATAAAAAATAGCTGAGGGACCGGATAATTGATGATGGAATTGAATAGCTCGAAAAATCATCGAATTTAATCGAGGCCACTCGGCTACTTTCGACCGTATACGAAATTAAGGCGTTAATCGAGAAGAGCTTAGATTAATCGAGAAAAGGTTAGATATGGGAGGGTTATTTAGATACTTCCATGATAGTAACCTTATCCCGAGTGAAAGATAGAAAAAAAAAAATTGGAAGAGTAACGTTCTTGGGTCACGCTATGGAACTGGAGGATCGCGAGGTTACGATTGTTGGAATTGTTGAACGAAGGCCTCATCTGGACGATCCTCGTAACGAATGTTCTCCGTTTCCTGCCTCTTCGATTAGCCATAATCGATCGATCGTCACGCGAAATTCTCGTTTCATTAATGACGACAAGATAGTACAAATTTCGAAAGAATCGTTATCAAGGCGTTATCGAATTTTTCTAAAATTGGAAAAAAATAAAATTCGACAAGTTCAAAATTTGCAGAAATTTTAATAAAATTAATCCGGCAAGTTCAAATTTTTCCAAAATGTACATAAAATAAATCCAGAAAATTCAGAAGTTGCCGAAATTAAAATAAAATAAATTCAGCAAGTTCAAACTTTGCCAAAAGTAAAAAATAAAGAAATCCAGCAAGTTCAAACTTTGCAAAAATTTAAATAAAATAAATCCAGCAAGTTCAAAATTTTCCAAAATTTAACTAAAATAAATTCAGCAAGTTCAAACTTTATTATTATTTTATTCGACGCTTCGATACTCCTCGTATTCAGGAAAACGGAAATTTTGGTGCACGTTCAACGACCTCGCATGATATTTGAATTAATAAAACTTTGAATTGAGCAAAACTCGTGATTTTTTTCTTTCCCTCTGCCCATCTCAGGATCCATCATGAACGGTAAAAAAGCAGCGGAATTCCAGAGTTGTTACCAAGTTGTACCCTGATAGCGTGTGCGATAAGAGAACGAATCACGTTCAATTGCGAACTTGCCCCCTGCTTACAGAATGTTAGCCTGATGAGTTTTACGTGACTTTATCGTACGAGAATATTTTCTGACCGGAGGAAAAAAAAAGTGGAATTGTTAAAAATTTGCAAGTCTCGGAACATCGGGACTGCATCGAAACGTGCAGTTGCCTGTATGGGCTAACTGGAACGATGCGTATCCGTCGTGGATAAAAAGTTTGAAAGCTTTATTAACGCTGCGAAATTCTGATTCCAAATGGAATAGATAAATATTCGAGAAACGTTTATTGCATTTTCCCAGGGTAATTTTGTACTTTCGGCAAAAACTCGGGCATATTCGTAATCAGCGAAAAATTTCCGATTAAATGGACCCTTTAAAGAGTTTGAAAACGAAAAAAAAAATTTTTCGACTTTTCCGGCCACTTTTCCGGAATCTCCAAAATCACGAAATTTCAAAAGGTCGCAGAGTGGACTTCTAATATGTTATAGAGATTTATTTGGTGGGTTTGGAAAAGGTTTTTGACTGACTTAAATAATGGCGTTGGATTCAGATCGATATCTCGTATAGTTTCCGCGGGAAGTCCACTTGAAAAATCGTAAAAAAAGAGGCAAAGGGGTAGGTATGGAAAAATTGGCAAAAATCGATGGTCCAACTTTGAAATTCTGCCGAAAATCGAAAAATCATCGGATTTTAATTATAAAAAAAGCATTTTGAAGAGAAAATCATAACGAAGAGATTGAGCACAAGCTGGAGTGCCAAATCATAAAGGGAAAAAAGTTATCGATGATTTAGTGAAAAAACTTATTTTCCCCAAAAATCCAAAAAAATTTTGGATTTTTTATATTTTTTTAAATGGTCTATTTTGATGTAATTTCATCCCCTGAGTACGAATCTACCATCAATTGTCCCAAAAACCCAAAATTTCTATGAAAAAATTCGTAAAAAACTTCTAAAAACACGATTTTTTTTTGCTGTGTGCAGTGCTTTCAACAAAAATTCGATGATATTCGTAATCAGCTGAAAATTTTTGATTGGATAGACCCTCAAAACTACTTCATAATAAAAAAAAAAAACATTGGACGCCTAGGTAAGAGGGTCGAATTTTTTTTTTTTTTCGGAAATAGTTTTGAGCGTGCATCTTTTTAAAATTCTAATTAATTTTAATGAACGTAATACTACTTCTGCATTAAATTCCAATCGATTAATTCTAACAGACTTTCACTTTTCGAAAAAACAAAATATGTATAATATAAAATAAAAATGTATATAAAAAAAAGATAAAAAATGATCAATAAATGATAATCAGTGAAGACAGTCGTTGGATAAAGAGTATCGATGACTCATCCGACCGTTCATTCGCGATGTCATACTCGAAAGAGCGCAATTGAAAAATACTCTTTAGCGGGCTTAAAAACAAAAAACAAAGAGCGTCAGGGCCGAGACTCCGTTGGGGCAAAAAGATCGATCGGGATGAATAAAAAAAAAAAAAAAAGGACGACGCGGAATACATTGATCCGTAGTAAAATCGAGGGCTGTTTCCCCGACTGTAGAATTCGCCTCGTTGGACCGTCCCGTTGTATCTCAAAGGTAAGCTCAAGACTGGAAAGAAGAGTAGCTCATTAAGAGAGCTCTCGAAGAGTCGCGACACGGCGACAGTAAAAGCTGGCTGCTCTAGTCGTTTTTTTGATTCTCGGCTTTCTCTCACGGATGCCTTTTTGCACTGTAAGGTGGAGAGAAAGAGAAAGAGAGAGAAAGATATATATATATGATATATGATATATCGTACTTTTTTATTATGCCCCAGCTAGCTATCGGGCAAAAACTGCAATTACAATAGCGAAATAAGAAATAATAACAAAATTTAAAAAATGAGTAACAAATATTTAAACCAAATAAAATAACAAAAATAATAAAGAGAATAAAAATTATAATTATAATTATTATTTTTTCATAAATTAAAATAAAAATTATAAGAGAGTAAAAATTATACAGTAAAAATTATAACGAGAGCAAAATAAGTAAATAAAATCGAGCAATACAACAAAGAAAATCAAGAAATAAAGTGATATAGACAGAGATCGAACTTAACCTAAAAAAATACAATAAACCAAACCTTAACTCGACTTAAACTCGAAGTAAAACAAACGAGAACACAACAAGAACTCAAGCAATATAACAACAATATCAATAATAAATATAATTAAAACTAAAAAATGAAACGAACCAAACTTAAACTTACCTCAAACTTAAAGTAAAATAAACGAGAACTTAACGAGAATATCAAGCAATAACAACAACAGCAACAATAATAATAATAAAATACTAATAATAAAACGGAATACAATAATAATAAAAATAAATATAATAATAATAAATATTAAAAATATAATTATAATAAAAAAAGAGAGAAAGAGAAGCCTCTTTACTGCAGCGTTAGGAATTATCCGAGCATAAAGCGAGCAACTCGGGCAAGATCAGGGGTTGCTGGTCCGTCCGTTGTATCTCTCAGCGAACGGTTCGTCCGAGTAGCGGACTTTGGAGAACAATGTCAAAGGGTCGCAAAAAAAAGAAAAGAAAAAAAAACAAACCCAAACAAAGAAGATAGCTGTGGTACGGGGTAGGAAGAAAAGGAGAAGCTTTCCTCATCAGAGCCCGGTTTGGTCTAGTCTTCTACTGCGACAATGCACGTGTCCTTTCCTTCCTATTCCTCCAACGGATAAGATATATACGGTTCATTAGTTTCGAGTTTCGAATCCATCCCAGTCAATCCAATATAGTCATAAGGGCTTCGACTCTTCAACGTTTCTCTTTTTCCGCGTCATCTTCATCTTCCTCGATTTTCCGTTCCATCATCCCCCCCCCCCTCCCCTTTTTTTGTACCACCTTCAGTTTCGTTTCCTCGTCGCTCCGTCACTCTTCAACTCGATCCGCTTTCTCATGGCCTGATGCGAAACTTACTTCCTAGAGGGGAAGGGGAGGGGGTTGGCGCGATTGAAAAAGATTCCTTCTTCGGTTCTTACATTGGCTGATTAACGGTAGAAAGCAATCAGGACCATCCGAAGACTTCCTTATTTTCGGGCCAAGAAAAGTCGAATGGAAAATCAGCTAGATGAAACATCTTATCAGCTTCGTATCGGGGTTTCGTCTCTCGCTAATCATTAGCGTACTCGAATTTCATTAGCCTAATTTTTTAAAAATAGATTTTTATTTAAATATCGAAAAAAATTTTTTTTTTGTTTTTTAAACGATTGGTGAAAAATTAAGTAATTTTCACCAATCGTTTTTATTAGACTCAAATTTTATTAGACCAGGTTTGTTTAAATGGATTTTTATTTAATGATCGATAAATGTTTTTTTTCTTTTTCAAACGATTGTTTAAAAATTGAGTTAATTTCTATTAACAATATAAATGAAAAATTGAAAGGATGAAGACGTTGGGATCCAACGATGAAAATTTCAACCCTACTTTTTTTTATTCCCTTAGTTCAACCCTTTTTTTAACTCGTTTTAAAACCCTTTTTAAACTGAGTTCAACTTGAATTCTTAAGAAAAATTGTTTTATCATAAAATGTAGTGAAAAGTCACTATAAATAATAACGTGATTCACCAACATCATTATTTTATTTTTATCAACGATAAATCGACCCAATTATGATCGTGGTACTATTCAATGACAGAATTTTAGGATAAGTTATATTTGAATAATTCATAAATAATTACATTGAATAATGTAAAGGAACATCCATTTTATGATTTACCGCTATTTTCAATAATATCGAACAATGACCGTGCACCTGTGAGTTTCGTGGTCGGGTTTTCGGATAATTTACGTAATTAGGGGAACGTCAATGAGCAGGACAATATTGTTGTCAGTGAAACGTGACTGTAAAATAATATCTTCCTGTCAGGCAAATATAGAATATGGTTAAACCCTGTTCGAAAGTTGAATCCGTTTCTCTCGGTGTAACATTGTACCGGCAACCTATGTGATAATAAATTCCACTCGGGAACGAGGCTATTTCGAAAGATTGCATATCAAAGCGTATCGATAACATTGGTTAATTAAGTTTTCAGTGTATAGATAATCAGAATATTTATGACGACCTTTACTGTCTTTTTTTCTTTTTTTTCGTTTTATATTCTGTTACACGAGGGTTGGGAATTTAACAAAAGTGTTCATGAAGGTCATTCGTATTCCTCATACGAAATGACCGATTATCAATAGTTGTTTTTTTTTGCAACTTCTTACGAAACCAATAATTGCAAATTGAATATGTATCTGAAGAAGAGAAGGTCCAGGCATAGCAGATTGATGACGAGACCATTTTTAAAAATTACGAACTATATACAAAAACTTTCAGTATTTTTCTCAAAACACGATTTTTTTCAAACTGCTGCCGTGATATCTCAAAAACTAGTTAATTGATTCTGCTCACATTTATACAGGCTCTTTAGTAAATATATAACTACAAGGTGAACTAAAATAATTATCGTTAGTTTTCTTTTTACCAGCTAAATAGACCTCAATAAAAGTACAAAAATATGAAAAAAATTAATTTTAAAAATTACGTAGCAAGAGCAAAAAAAATCGTAAAAATAAAATTAACAGGATAAAACGAAGCTGGGTTTGTCCTCTTCAAAACTTCGTTTGGTAAATCGACGCACGATTTTTTTTCGCCGAGTTATTCGATGTTTTGTGGGAACAGGAAACTTTGAGGGTGTCTGATACTTTTGTGCCACACTGTATATGTATACAGAGAAGATTTCGTAGTTATATACTAGTCGTAGTTGGAAAAAAGAGAGGGCGGGCAGCTACTCGTTACTCGACGTAATTACCGCCACTGGCAGACCTCCGATTCTATTTTTTTTTTTCCCTAGATTTCTCAGCACCCTTTTTCCTACGAAGAGTTCCTCTTCTGTTCGCTCGACGACCAGGTCTTCCGGGTACGCCTCTTTCCGGCAGGAATTTAGTTTTTCCTTCTTTGCTGGATTCCCAAACGAGATTTCAACGTTTCTGGAACGAACAAACTCCACCATTCACGAAGCATCGTTTCATGAACCAATGAAACCCAAACAAACCCAAACAAACTTTGATATCGAAATTTACGAATTAAACAATTGTTTCGCTTTTTTTCTCGCTGATTCCAGTTTGGAATATCGAGGATGGTGACACCCTGTATATTACGAGTCAGATGTAAAGAAACTCCCCCTCCCTCTTCTTTGGACTTTACCATCTTGAGTTTCAGTTTCCGGAGGATTCTAAGCCCTTCAAGGGAATCTGATATCCTTGACCCAATGGAAAACCCAAAGGGAGATGGATGGGTCGTCACTGAATGTTCGGAGGATTTGACGATCTGTATTTTCTCAGTGCTTCTGTTGAGGATCACTACTAAGAGGATCATAAGTTGAAGTTGTTCGAGGAGTTGATCGAACGAATTTGATACGAACATCGAAAATTTCTGTTGGATCTTGTGGCGGTTGGTGAACTGATAAATCCGATTAAACAAAGCTAATCGAGAGCTCGAGTGTACCTAATCTGACAAAAAATGAAAATGGCAAGGATTTTTTTTTCGAAGTTTGACCCAAATTTTGAAATCCACATTCTTCGAAAATAAGTTCAAGGTTCGGTGGATTAGCCACCAAAAAGTTGTTTTTCATTTTCGGTAATTTATTTATTCATAAATAAATGGATAATTATTTTTTTATATAAAGAAATATATACATTTATTTATCAATTTAAAAATCGAACAAATAAAATGAAAAAATTGAAAAATAAAATAAAATTAAATTAAATTAAAATTTATCAAAATAAATGTAGTAACTTGTTTTCAAACAAATCTGTTAACTTATTTCATTTTTGAAAATCATCCTTTTATAAATAAAAACGTGCAAAATCTTACGAACGATTGTTCCAGCACGAATCATAAAAAAAAATTCGTTAAATGAAAAAAAAAAAAAATTTCATTGTATTCCAACGACACAAGCTTCAACCGCATCCAAAAATCCCCAAATTCCCCAACATCCCTATAATTCCTGAAAAGATCGTGTCTTATCCAGTTTTCACCTGAATATCAACATTAGGTTTCAAAATACGATTATTACGAAATGAACATTTTTTAAATATATGTATATACATATATATGTACATGTATATAATTTCGCGATGTTAAATCAGTCGTTGATCCGGGTTTTCAATTTTTTCCCAAGGAAAAAACGTTTAAAGGAGGCTGACACGTTCATGCAAAGATACATGGATTTTCCGCGTCACTCTGTGGAAGTACGATCTCGGAAAAAGGCAATTTTTCACATGTCCATTCGGGCGAACCACCCGCCGGCACTTCACAGTCCACCACCTGGTTATTTCTCGTTCCTCCACGCTTGGTTTCCCCCAATGACGATATACTACGCTATAACGTTCGTGGCCTGTGCATTGGCCCCTCGCCCCTCCCCCTTGCCCCTTTATCCCAATCTAATAGCCGCTGAAAGTCCAGGGTAGAGGGTGTTTAATGAGAAATTTATCGTCGCCTTTTTTCTCGTTTTTTTTCTTCACTTTTTTTTTCGTAGCGACGACCAATTCCCGATGCCTTCGCGTCTAGAGCATTTTCGTACTTTTTTTTTTCATTTTATTTTTTCTGCTCCAATTCACGCTTCATCCCGTTGTCTTCTCTTAAATCTCCGCGCACGTATGCGATTAAGCAATTTTCTTGCTATCTCGTTGTGATCTGAATTACCTATAGAAATTTGACGAAAAAAAAAATGGAAAAAATACGAACGAAAGGAAGGAAATAAAGATTTAAAAAAATGAACGAATCGGAGGGAAACAAATTTTTGTAAAGGAAGAATAAAAGAATGAAAGAACGAAAGAAGAAAAAAATAAAAAATCCAAACAAACCCAAACGAACGAATCGGAGGAATAGAAAAATAAAAATCCCAAAATAACGAATCGAAGAAATAAAAAAATAAAAAATTCAAACAAACCCAAA
This sequence comes from Ophioninae sp. B BG-2022a, assembly GCA_030522765.1. NCBI lineage: Eukaryota > Metazoa > Arthropoda > Insecta > Hymenoptera > Ichneumonidae > Ophioninae sp. B BG-2022a. Next base: position 16,040 of record JAPYZJ010001837.1, read on the forward strand.
CAAGCGAATCGAAGGACTAAAAAAAATTTTTTAAACCCAAACAAATCCAAACGAACGAAACGGAGGAATAGAAAAATAAAAAACCCAAAATAACGAATCGAAGAAATAAAAAAATAAATAAAATCCAAATAAACCCAAACGAGCGAATCGAAAGATTAAAAAAAAATAAAAATAAAGCCAAACAAACCAAAACGAACGAATCGAAGGAATAACAAAATTAAAAATAAATAACAAATCGAAAAAATAAAATCGTGGTGCGTGGGCGGAATTTGGCGAGGAAACAAGAGAAATGGAAGAAACGAGAAATCCGTGAGAAAATTAGTGAAGAATATAGATGAGGTTACGAGGATTTCGAACACACAGATGATAAAGAATGATTTATACGGTGGTACAATTTCCTCGTGGATATCACCAACAATACGAATTCGTCAGTTTAACTGGGTTTTCGATCACCCGGGAATGGCGAAGCTGGGATGCATCCCACTGAAGAGTATATCCTCCTCCTCCTCCCCCCACGTCCTCCTCTCCCTTGTTGTCGTCTGTACGTACCTAGCTTTTACTGCAATGCAAGGGAAATTCGCTCGTACTGGATGGAATAAAATATCGAGTGTCGTTCTTTTCCTGAACCGGTCAAAAGCGAATAAACAAATAAAAAATAACTTGCTTCCGCAGTGGTGACGCTGCGACAATCAAACTCGTAAATTCTAATGACGCTGAAGCTCGCATCGACGAACGCAACGAAATACAGAGATTTTTTTATTTTTATTTTTTTCCATTTTTTATATTTCTATACTTTTTATTTTATTTTATATTCTATATTATTTTTTATTTGTATCATTTAATAATGTAAAACTTTATACTACTTACATATTATATTTAAAAAAAAAAAAGATTTTTTTTAATTTAGTTGCTTTTTTGTTTCAATTTTACAAATTTCATGGGCAAATTTGAGCTTACGAAAATAAGGCAAAATTTTTTAGAAATTGATATAATTTTCGATAATAATGTTTATAAAAAAATAACAAAATTAATTTGGTCAGAATAGACAAAAGTACAGTTTTTCAATTTTTGTTTTCGTGTTTTGTTATTTTTTTTTTAAATCGCGAGCACTATTTCCGATCTGTCTCAATACGACCACGTCAAACGAAAATAATTTTGAACTTTGGCCGTGAGTTTCGTGCTTGAATACAGTATTTCCAACGACCAGAAAAATCCATTTAACTTATCGCTCGACTTCGACGAAGAATGATTCATCGCGAATTAAACGAGATCGGAGGGCAGCCTGGAATACGATTTTCCGCTGGTGCATCCAAGAGACCCGAAGCATCTCGTCGCGTTACATCAAAATTAACAACGCACAAGATCGCGAACGAATAATAAAATTAGTTTAAAACTGGATAATGAACGGCCAATTGTTCGAAAGCGAATAACGCAAGGGAAACGAATGGGGGAATAACGCTTGGACGACTTTGAAGCTTGCTTCAAAGAACGAATGCACCGAAAATCAAATGCGCTTCGTTGATTCGAAATTCTAGTTTTTTGCATTTTTTTTTGTCCCCTTTTTTAAATTCTTTTATTTTATTAGAAATTCAATCGAGAACTTTTAATAAAAATTGAAGTTGTGAATTTTTATCAATGTATTTTTAACAACCAAAAATAACGTTTTTTTTTCATATTAAAAAAATGTAGAAATGCCTCTTTTTTAGATAATAATAACCTCAATTTTTTTATTAATAAAAACATTTTTTTAAATCAATTTTTAATTAAGGAAAATATTTCTTGTTGTTATTTTAAAAATAGATTTATAAAAAAATGGAAATAGAAATTCATCGGTTTTTCAAAATGGGTTATTTAAGGCGAAAAAACACGACGAAATGATTGGAGAAGCGTCGAAGAGAGTAGTAGGGTTACTCGACAAGCTCCGAAACTATTTATAACTAAAACTCCCGCAAACTGCGACCTGACTTTGATAAATTTGCTTTGCAGAGTGCATCAAAGTTGCGAACTCCAAAAACGAAATAAAACGAATCGGGAATGAAGATCTCGAAGACGTGGAAATAACAGTTCCAAGCAATCTCAAATTGGCTCGTACAATAATTGCTTTCAATTAATAGTTTGGAGACGACACGAAAAAGAAGATTCGAATTCTCGTCGCAATTTCCCAGATTTTTCGTGACGAAGTTTGCATCATTAAAGTGTAGCGAAAATAATTATTTTTGTTTCTTTTTCTATTTTTCCAATTTTTTATTTTCATTTATTCACTCATTAATGAATTTATTGAACTTTTTTTGTACATTTTCCAATTTTTATTTTATTTATCTACATCCCAAATTTACGAAATATAATTTTGGATAATAGTAAAAATAATAAACAAAATTCCTTTTTTTTACTTCGATACCATTCGATTTCCAGCCAAAACGTACGATGGTTTATTATTAATTTTCTTTTTTTGAATTTCCGAAATTTCTTCTCGCAGATTTTTCCAATTTTCATTGAAGATTATCTCAGCAAATCTCAGATAATTAAAATTTGAAAAATGTTAAATTCAATATTTAAAAAAAATGATAAATGTAAAATAAATTTTAAAATAAAAAACCAATTCGTTGCTTATCAACTTCAAACTTCAACCCCATTGGAATCGTACCGTTTATCGGTATCAAACGCGAGCAATGTTGGATAAAAGAAATTCCCAAATGTTTCAACGGTCTCGTAATTATCACGGAACCGAGCGATGATGATGATTATGATGATTATAGGAAACGATGACGATGATTAATGTATGCTTTTTGGTAAAATCCCTTATCTAGGTGTTTTGTTCAGGCCGTGAATTCCCACGAGGGAGAGAACAATGGCATTTGTGTGTGCCGGGCGTTCACCACGGTGTCACGAGGGTATTGATATTTCCCGGCTCGATTCACCCGGTGTGTCGATACGAACGCAAACCACACTTACGTACCTCAAAGTAATTCATCATTGCAATTCTCGGACATTTTATTTGTGTTTTCGGATCAAAAAACAGATTGTTCAAAAATTTTCGCGATTTTTATTATTTCTGATCATAATAATGTTTCAATAATTATCCTAATAATTGTTTTATTATTGGATCAAGAAATTCGATAAAAGTTGTACTTTTTAGGGATTTTACACCGTCGTAAATAAACCCAAAGAAATCCAACAAATTATTTTCTCCAATTTATCATTGAATAATAAATCGATGAATAATAATTTTAAAAAATTGTCCATGATTTTCTTAGCTCAAATTTGCCGAAGGAAATTTGTTTGGGTTTGTTTGGGTTCCCATGATTTTCGTAGTTCAAATTTTCCGAAAAAAACTTGTAAAATAAGAAAAAAAAAGAATCATTGCAAATTTCAATAATTCCTTTTTTTTAAGTCCTGAAAAATATTCAATATCACTTTTTTGGCCAATTCGTACTAAATCATGATTTTATTTTCAATAATCTTTTTTTTTTTATTTTCTCATTCAATTTTCCATGTTGCTGAAGTTTTGCCAGGCTGGCGTGAGGATACGCGTTACCCCGGCATGTTAATGGAAGATAGGCATGCTAACCACGTACCGAGGATAAGGAGAACGTAGAAAGTGTAAGTACTAATTCCAGCATGCGTCTATCCAGCCTAGATATTATGGACGCAGACCCTAAATAGTACCTACTCGTTATATCTGTATAGTTGGGTGTGAAGGACAGTCTGGGACAGTATGGGGTAAAGAGGAAGAGGGAAGGACATTCAGTGGCATCTAAATATGCAGCCCCATATTTCATGTCGTGGTGGGCCCTAATTAATCTTCCAAATTCCATCAGCCTCTATTTTGATAACTGCTCGATCGATATTCTTGGATTATGTGCGAATAGGGGTGTAAAAAATTCAAGGGTTTAAAGCTAGCGTCGTTCGGACAAAAAAATGTTTTTTTTTATTCTGGTTTTTGGTCACATTGAAATTGTGGATTTTGGAATTTTTTTTCATTTTTTGTTTTTCGTAACCTCTAAAAATAGGGATTCGACTGATATTTCTGGTTTTGACAAAAATAAGGGTGCGGGAAAGTCGAGGGGTTGAAACTTGCATCGTTCCAACACAAAAAATGATTTTTTTTTTTTGGTTTCTCGTTTTTTGTGGACCTCGGGAATTATGAATTCCCGAATTGTTGGAAGATTTAATAAATAAGGGTAAGATTTTCACCGTTGGATTGCGAATAATTGCTTTTAAAATTTTTTTTTGGTTTCGTTAAGATCGAAAAAAAAATGGATTCCAGATTTGTTGTATTAAGATCTAATATATGAGGTTTTCTGTGAAGTTTTCAGAGTTAGAATGCAAGGAATTTTTTATTTTCTCTTTTTTTATTACTTTTGTTAACATAGAAAATTATGGATTCTAGATTTGTAGTAATCTGTAATGAGTTTGGGTTACACTGTTTGCTCTAATTTTTTTCAGAACGATCGGAGCTCTGTGATTTTATTTTGCTTCGAAAGTTATAAATCTTCAAGAAATTTCAGTTGAAAAATGCCATCTATCTTTATCATCGTGTCAAGGTGTCACGTAAAGAGATCTTCCACTTCGCCTTGAGAGATTTTTTGTGAAAAGCTTTTCCGTCAAGTTTGCACTGTGGAAATCTTGTCGAATAATTGGATCGTGATGGGATCAGTGTAAGCTACTTTGAAGGGTGGCTATCCCATTCGGGATGAAAATTTCGCTTGAATCCTTGAAGCAAGTTTGAAGAGTCGACGATTCTGAGGGTATAATTGAATGATTGAAAATGCACTGGCATATCGAGACGTATTAATGTGAATCGATGACGTCAGTTTGGAGATCGGATTACGAGTCGAATTGAGGTCGTTCATGAACTTCCTCATTAGAAGGAAAATTGATTTTTTTCTAAACTGTAAAATAAGAATTCAGAATTACGTCAGCGAAAATTCAGCATACCTTACCGAGAAAATACAGCAGTAATTAATTCTGGTTGGGAAGGAAATCCGAACTTTGATTGACCTGAAGGCTCAAAATTCCGAATTTTAATATTACGAAACTACAAATTTCGTTCATGCCAGCTAAAGGTTTACGAAATTTGTTTGAGTTTGTTTGGGTTCGTTAGTTTGATTTTAAACAAACCCAAACAAACCAAAAAATTTACGAAAAAAAATTTCGGAATATTCAAATTCGGAATTTTGAGCCTTCTGGTCATTCGGTTTTCCTTTTCCATCCCGTTGACTAGCAATCCTGAAAACGATGCAAGACCTCGACGAAGAACATCATACATTGGTGGCAAGTTCGTGATACGAACGTCTATAACCTGCAAAATCGATTTTCCAATCGATTTTGTGGGTTATAGATAAAACGGTTGCATTGGAAGCTCCAGTTCGGAATGTCTGCACGTTTAATACTTAATCACGGGCCGATGACTTTTTTTAATCTCGAAAAGTGACCTCGAGACGAATGTCTAGCCGAGCAAAGCCATTTTTGGGTCACACGCGTGTCTCGAAGTTCAAGCTGTATTTTGAGGTTATTCAGAATTCGTGTGGTTGAACTTTGCATCGTTGGAACCCAACAAATTATTTCTCTCAATTTATCATTACTATTGGTATAAAAAATTATATATTACTAGATTGTTAATAATATTGTAAAATATTATTAATATTCAGAATAATAATTGTAACAAATTTTAAGGAAATTTGTAAAATTTGAAAAAAAACGTATAAAAATTTGGAAAATAATAAAAAACATTTTTTACACAAGAAAAAAAAATTATTTGCTTTAAAATGATGCAAAATTCAAGGACATCCTTTTTTGAGGCCTAAAGACTTCAATTCATTGCACATTTTTGGCTGACGCGTACAAAATTATGATTTTTATTTGGATAATCATTTTTTTCAATTTTCGATAATTTTTTTTCATTTTCGACAATATTTTTTTAATTTTCGATGTTCTTCTCTTTTATTTACAATAATCAAATATTCAGTACAATTTCGCCGCAAAGAGACAGGAGGCTACGATGTTTAACTGAGCAAAAAAAAAAAACGTGTCAGACATTTCAAATGTATTCCAATTACTTTTTAACGCCCGTCGCGTGAACACGACGTTTCGCCAAACCGAAACGACTGTCTGAATTGTGTTGAAATACGAGTTTTCATTTTCTCACATTTCCCAGCGCAATTTTGAGTGTTATACTGCATTATTAAAATTTGGAAAACGGTCGATGGGAAAGGGCTGGCAAGCCAAGGAAAAATAAAGCAACGCAACGAGGTTGGATCGTAGAGAAATAATGGAAAATGCTTTTATAAGGCTGTATAACGAAAATGGGAGAAAAGAAAGAGAGAGAGAGAAGAGTCATGTTAGCAACCACTTGGGAGAGGCACGAGAAAAGCTAAGCGTTTCGTTCTTTGTATCTCGCTTAGACTCGTTCAGCACGATGTTTTTTCAACTTTTTACGAGGACACTTTCGAGACTGGTATGAACGGATCCGTGGAGAACCGGTAGCCCGTACAATATAATAAGAAAATAGTCAAGTGCACCCTTTATGTCGCCTCGAACTCCCACGATAAATGCTACTTCGTATACGCGAAGCCAAGTGCCCAAAGATATAGAAGAATCAGAATGGCGAAGACAGGCATCAAAGACGAAAGATATGACGAGACGAAATATCACCTTTGATAATCGCAACAACCTTTGTGTCTTTTCGTATCATATCACGAGTAGAAAAATCATTTTTAGTTCATTTCCAACGCTTTTTTTTCAAAATAAAAAAACAAAAGTGGAATTTTTACAAAATTGTAGCTTTCGATTATAACTTGGGATTGGTTCGTGACAAATGACACGTTTTCAATTCGTTTTTGTTTTAGTTCACAATTATTTCGGAATTAATTATTAGTTTGTTATTATTTTTATGTAAGTTCGTAATTGTAATTTTTTTGGAATGATTTTATTGTTCCAAAAAAAAAGATTTTATCATTATTTCATAATTAGGTTAGTAATTTATTAGTATCGTAATTAGGTATTGTTTTGTTATTATTTCGAAACGATTGCTTTATTGTTTTTTTAAATCATTATTTCATAATTATTTCGTAATTATTTTGTTTTTAATTTAGTTTCTGCCATTTAATTTTGCCCTTTTCGATAGCAACAAATTTTTCCATTTATTTTCTCTTTTTTTTATCATTTTTTCAAATTCGAACTTTTTTTTACAAATTCGCATAATGAATCTTTTATACAAAAATTTAAATATTTAAATATTTAAAAGAGCTTTTTCGTAATTATTTATAAAGAGATCAATCATTTTTATGAATATTAAGATTGTTGATATAAAATTTAGAATAAATGGGAGAATTTTTGGTTTTTCGACGTTTTCGAAATTTGTTTAATTCGGTTAGGTTTGTCCTTTGTCCTTAGTGAACGGTACGAGCCGATTACGCGAACGCGAGTGCGGATTATTCGATCTCTTCGCACTTTTTACTAACAGCTGACCAGCCGTCTGACTAATAGCGGTCGTTACTACTTGCCGCGGTTTCACACCGCGCTCTGCCGTGTTGATCTTTCAGGAACTATTCGAGTCTCGCACTTTTTTACTTCCGTCGTCTTTCTCGCTCTATTCGTCTTGTCTACGGATAGGTAGACAAGGTTTACAAATGGAGACGGCTTAATAAGGATCCCGTCCAAGGAGACAAGTTATATCGAGATTCCCTTCCGTCTTCCTTCGGAATCGCTTCTCGAATGAAATCGGACTTATCGTCGAGTTTTACTTCTTCAAAGAATGTCCATTTTCCCAAAAATAAATAGGATTGTAATTCCCATTTCTTTAAAACCGAATGAAAACATTTTTTTTTGTTTTTTAAACAAAAAATAAAAAATGAACTATTTAAAAAATATTCTTCCATCAAATAATTCGAATTTTTTAATCTTTATTTTATTTTTTAACTAGAATCTAAAAAATTGATTACAAATTTGAGAAAATAATTTTTTTGAAATTGATTCGAACAAGAATTTGAAAAAAATTGAAAAATCATTTTCAAATTAAGTGAATTTATTAATTCATTAATTTCTCTCATTTTTATCCTTAGAAATTTTTCATTTCTTCAATCTTTCATTAAATTAAAATTAAATTAATGTTTAATAATAATTTGAGATCTGGTCGCGAATAAATAATGTTTTTGTAATTTCATCGAGAATATTGTTCTTGGATCGAAACGTACACCTCGAGGAATAGTAGTCAGACTCGCGGAACACCCTGCTGTAATCATGTTTCGGTACGACAGAAGTGGCATGAAACTATCAATTTTCCATCGAAACTAAACAACTGATAACTGTAGCGACACTCCGCACGTAGTTTGAGCTTACATCTTGTTGGGAAATTCAATTTTCCTGGTTCAATATCACGTAGAGGTGAAAGGGTGGAGGGGGGGGGGGGGGGGGGGGGGGGGAGATGGAGAGAGGTCACGTCGTGTATGCACGTGGACCATCGCTCCATGCAGAATTTTCATTAAGCCAGAGTCATGGCCAGTTCACGCTAGTTCCAACCTAAAACCATCCCTCCAAGAGTTTAAAATGAAAATTGCATTGCTATCAATTCGCAGGTTCTAAATGCTCGCCGCGAATCCGTTTTATTTCGAGTTGGACGTTTTTTTTTGTTTCCATCAATTTTTACTTTTATTTTCATTCGTTTTTTTTTAACTTTATTTTTAATTAAAAATTTTTTATTATTTATTATTTATTTTTACTTTAAAAAATTTTTAATTTTTACTTTAAAAAATTTTTAATTTTTACTTGTAAAGATTTCAAATTTTTACTTAATTTTCATTAATTTTCCTTGCATTTATTTTGGCAGATTGGAGCCACCAAAATCGAGGTAAAATTTATAACGAAGAAATACTTCGTTAGTTTTTCAACGATGTCAATTTGAATCCCATAATTTTTAACAGTTTGCTAAATATATGTATTTTTTCGAATTCTGAATTACTTAATGAGATACGAAAAATAATTATGTCGTAAAGATTTCTTCATTTTTATCTCACTTTTGGTTCGAAATATAAAAAAAAAGTGTAACAAATCTATATAAATAAATATACTTGGACAATATAAAAAAAATATATATAGAGAGATTTTTAGGCGTTAAGGGCTACTAAATATAACTCTGCAAAATAACGAAAATAAAAAATGTAATATATATATTTAAATATCTATTAAAATAATACCCAAACATAAATTAAAAAATATATTTAAGTAATATCTAAACATATATTTAGATATTTTATCCCTGTCGAGTCAAAAATGAGATGAAAACGCTTTTACTTTCGAGCTTAAAGCTTTGTTTCCGATAAATACAGTTTTCGGTTCGTAAGGGAGTTTGCTTTCGAAAAAATCGTTCGAGCGCAGCTGGTATTCTTTCTCGTGGCTGGGGAGACGATAATGCAGGAGGGTCGACTATATACGTCTCTTCCGCTCTAGCAGAGTCAGTAATTGGATCTCAGTCACTTGCCGCCACTTTGTACGGTTTTTTCTCCTTTTAGGTGTCTATAAATTTTCGTTTTTTGCCGCGCCTCGCGATCTATCAGCAGCCTCGAACACTAATGGCTTGCATCCCGACGCGATCCTTGTCGGCACGCAAATAAAATGTCTTCCGTTTTCCTCTTCCGCTCGCCCCGGACAAGTTTTCACTTGACGTATCGACACGCCCGAGCATCTGCGCGCGCACCTTTTTTTTACAATTTTTTTTTATTCGTTTTATTCCTTTTTTAAAATTTGCAACACCGTCGGCGATGCACTTTCACGTTTATTTTCGATCCAGACGAAACCTCGGTCGAAACCGTTTTGTCTCGAGTTAAATTATTCCCTATCGCTTATCTCTCTTCCCAACTTGGTGACAACGACGTCGAGAGTGACGAGAACTCGCGTCGTTCGCTTACGAATTGAATAAATAATTAAACTCGAATACTCATCGATATGATTATTTTTTAAATTCTTAAATTGAAATTAAATATTCAAACTTCGGATATTCAAATAAAAGGAAGATCGATTTCTTTTCAAATTTGTCGAATCTGATAGATTTTCATAGTTAAACTTTTTTGGTGGATTTTTTATTTCAATTTCTCGCGTTATTATTTTTTTATATTTTGAATTTCTCAAATTCGTGAATTTTCAAGTTTTCGAATAATGTAACATTCGATTTTTCAAATGTTCAATGTTTAAAAACTGTTATTTTTTCACATTTTTTTTTTTTCCAACACTTTTAATAAGATTTCCAAATTTCTAGTGTTTCGAGAATTCCAATTTTTTCATTTTTCATTTTTTACAAGCTTTAGTTCTATTTTCAAATTTATAATTCTTCAAAATTGTCAACGTAATTTTCAAATACCTGACTTTTCAATACTATCAATGTAGCAACCAAATATTGAATTTTTCAAAATCAAGTTGCTAAAAATATTTGATGAATTAAATCAATTTTAACTTTTTATTAAAAATATAAATTATTTAATAGTCAAGTTGAAATAAAACCGCATAAAATTTATTCCATTTTTTTCTTCTTTTTTCGTATTGTTTATTTTTTAGAAATTTTCAGAAACAATCATAGAAGTAGTGATCGTACCAGTATAGACGAATTGGGAACGGACTAATACCACAGATTGATGGGAATTGCGAGTGAAACTCGAGTCCGCAAACCGTACTTATTTTTAGTACACTCGATACGTATGGAAAGAGAGAATGTAGTCCAGTTAATTTTCACCAATGATAACCATCCGTTGTGGGATGATAGTGCATCTGGTGCATCTGGTGACGTCATACGTAATGAGCCCCCCCCCTTCACAGGTATAACCTCAAATGGCCCACTTATCAACAGTCTACTCCCGAACAGCCAAATCAAAATCCTTTTCGAACCCAAATTCGTTCACCATTTGAAAAAAAAAAAATAAAAAATCGTATTTTCGAAATCTCAAAAATTTGAGATGCAATTACGAAACCAGAAATGTTAAATTTCATCACATTTTGTTTGTATTCACTCACGATGAATCGGTGATCTTCCTTCCAAAAGAGAACGAAGTACGAAAATGGAATCGTCTTTTCGGCATGGATGAAAGCTTTTTGATGAAATTACGTACCTGGAACATTTAAAGAATACGTTGTTAGAGTAACAACGAACAAATCATTTCAAAATTCGAGCAATGAAATACAAACGGGCAAGAATTTTAAATAAAATAAAAGCGGGCGTTTCAAAAACTCTCCGGCAAATTTATTTTCGTATTTCGATTTAAAAGATTCAACGTTGGCTACGTGAAAACGGGAGGGGCCTCGTAAACCCAATTAAGTTTCTTTTTCCGGATTATGAATTTTTTAAAAGTCTTTTTCATCGCTGAATTTGTGCAGAAGAGAAGAAAAAAAAACAAACAAACTTGGTTACGGAGACTTCGTCGTAGAGAGGAGGAAAAACTTTAAACGAAATAATCCCGTCGAAACGAAAAAATGAAATTTGATTAGCGAGAGTTAGCCCCGTTGCTCATTTTATTCTCATCCTCCATCTTCTGGGTATTTCTTGACCCAGAATTCCTCAGAGAGACGTACAGCAATTTTCGTCATTTTTATCATTTTTTGTCATTTTTTGTCATTTTTTGTCATTTTTTGTCATTTTTTGTCACTTTTTGTCATTTTTCGTCATTTTTCGTCACTCCGATCCAGGAAAAAGACGCGTCACCTGCATAAACGTGAATCCAACGTGGAGCCGTTTATCGACCCCGAAAACGAATTAAATCCCGGCCTTTGTTCACGCGGACAGTTATTTTGAAAAAAATGAAAAAAAAAAGCAAACGCAAAAAGGTAAAAGACGGGGCGTCGGGAAAACGTGTCGAGGTATGAAAGCGCGACACAAAGCCGATGCTAATGTACCTTTCGCTCGAGAAATTCCCTTGAAAATCAGTCGAGCTGACGAACCGTGGAGGAGTAATTGAAGTACGAGAGAGAGAGAGACGGAATCTCTGACGCTAATTTACCTTTTTATTTATAAGCAATTATTAACAAATGCTACAAATAATAGTAATAATAAGGGTATTAAAAATAAATAAATATAAAAATCAATAAATCGATTGATCAATTATTTAATAATAATAATTTATTGTACATCTAATGGTAATTAAAATTTTTGTTAATACGAAAATATTAACAAACATTAGAAATAATAACGATACACGTAATAATAATTATTATTATTATTATAAATAGCAAAATCGACAATCCATTTTTTTAATTTATAACCAATCAGACCTCTGGCCATTATTTACATTTTTATTTATAAGCAAACATCAACAAATATTACAAATAATATCTAAGCTAATAGTAGGTAATTATTATTATCATCATTATTATTAATTTTATTATTACTAAGAGAAATATTTGCCTCAATAATCAATTATTGTACTAATTATAGTAGGTCCGATAAAAATCATACGAATTTAATCATGCAACAAAGTAATAAAAGGTTCAGTCGTAAATGTGACGTTTGTGCATTGCAGTAGCGAAGGAATCAAAGAAACAATAGACCCACTGCGTCGCAAAGGAGATCCTCGTGTTTTAGAATTGTCACATGACCTGGACGAAGGGACAATGTTGGGTCGTATGTAAAACTAGTTGGAATCACCCGATTAAGAGCTCGTCAACCAACATCGAAGATCAAAGAGTACATCGCGGTCGATCCGACGTTAGGACTTCCCTTTGTAACGTGATAAAGTTTTTGTATTTTCCTGATAAGATACGATTTTTTTTTCAATGCAAAATCGAATTTTCCATTTCAATACAAAATCAAATTTTCCATTTTTATAGAAAATCGAATTTTCCATTTTTATAGAAACTCGAATTTTCCATTTTTATAGAAAATCGAATTTTACATTTCTGTTGTAAATCACGAGATTGAAGTACTCAAAAAAGTGGCCACGATTTTTGACTTTTGAAGAGCCCAAAAAAATTCTAGAAATTGAAAAAAAATTATTTTCGTTATTTTCCAACGATGCACACGTCAACGTCATCGTACACGTCCGTGTAAAGCGCCCCTGTCGCGAGGTTCGCTCGGGGAGATCTCACTCGGGACTCGGACTCGACGGACCGGAATCACGGCGGATGGAAGATCCTGGTTCGTTGTGGAGCCGGGAAACGACAGAGATTGGGCGAAACAACCGGTACGCGAAAAAAAAAGAGAGAAAGAAAGAGAGAGAGAGAGAGAGAGAGACAGACAGATGACGATGAAAATGAAAAATTTCGGAATCAACACTAAAATCTAAAATTGCAAATAAAGAAAACAAAAGAAAATGAAAATTTTGAATGTAATAAAAAATTAGAGAGAGAGAGAGACGATGATGATAAATTCTATTATGCCCCAGTAAAAAAACCTCTGGGCAATTACATAAAAGCCAAAATTATAACAAAATGAAACGTAAAATTCAACAAAATAATAATCTAACAAAAAATACAAAAAAATCCAAAATAACCAAACAAACCCGATATGAATTTTTGAAAAATAAAAAAAATAGTTAGAGAGAAAGATAAGGAGAACCAAAGAGAAAAAGAGAACGAATGAAGAGGCAGGGGGTAGGAAGAAGAAAAAAATATTTTTTATATACGTTTCCGGAAAGTCCCGAGCTAAGATAAGGAGTTTTGCAGGTGTGAGTTTTGCGGGGATTGGGAACTGAAAAAGACAGTAAACCGATGAGGCGTCGGACGTGGGGAGGGGTGAGGGGATGGAAAGTGGAACGAGCCGAGGTTATGTACAGATTGTACACGCTATCCTTCCTCGGATAGCTCGTTTCTCCTATAACAGTCCCTACTATCCAAATTCGCTTCTCGTGTCTCCAGAAATCACCAACTGTAGACTCTCTCGGTCTCCGGTTGTTCCGTTATTATATATCGCGGGGTTGTCACTCACAGTGACGCTCTTGGCGTTCCAAATCGTGAATCCGTGCTGGCGTTCCCCACGGCTTGAAGAATCGTCCAAACGACGCCACAAAATTTAACCGGCCTCGTACGTTATAACGGAAACGATTTTTCTTAACAATTCCTATCTCCCTCGACAACAGAGCTGTCTCGTACCGAAGCTGACAACGAAAACGAGCTATCAGCCAATGGCGAAAGTCAACCGCTCGAAAGACGTACGGAAATAAAGCTCGGACTCCTTCGAGACATTTATTTTATTGTTATGGGTTTTTCGATCGTATTCGTGAGGTTGAAGCTTTCAAACGTTCGGTACGACAAACTTTTTTAATTTCTTATTTTTAGTAGTATCGAATATTGTTTGTTGAAAAATTAAGGTGGGTTTTTTTTGCATTGGTGAATTGGTTTTTAAATCGTAATTTTTTGGGGGAATTGTTTGGGTTTGTTTGGGGTTTTTTCTTATTGGCGAATTGTTTTTTTTATTCGTCATTTTTTTGGGAATTGTTTGGGTTTATTTGGGGTTTTTTCTTGTTGGCGAATTGTTTTTTAATTCGTAATTTTTTGGGGGAATTGTTTGGGTTTGTTTGGGGTTTTTTCTTGTTGGCGAATTGTTTTTTTTATTCGTCATTTTTTTGGGAATTTTTTGGGTTGTTCCTTATTGGCGAATTGTTTTTTTATTCGTCATTTTTTTTGTGAACTGTTTGGGTTTGTTTGGGTTTTTGTTTTTCTGGCAAATTGCTTTTTAATTCGTCTTTTTTTGACAATTGTTTTTTAATTTACCATTTTTTTAAAATGGAGATTTTTACATTTTCAAAATCGACATTTTAACTCGGAATAAACGATTCTCCGAGCTAACCTCAATGAATTTTATTATTCTTGTTCGTTTGTTCATCCAAAAGAAAAACGATAAAACGTTACGGTTTTGATGCAAGAATACGCCTGGAATATTCGTTGCCCTAACCCAAACAAAATCAAACAACGAACTTTTTCTCCGATGAAAATGTTCAGTTCCCACGAACATTTAACCAATTTTGATCGTTAAAAGTAAACTTTGCGAGGTTTCGACAACTCGCGAATTCTGTTGGAGGATTGTCGAACTTTGCGTATTCCGTGTTAGTTCCGCCCCGATACACGCGGTAGGAAGAGCATTGTAGCGCTCTTGAGATATGCTCGATTTCAGATACTTTGCAACTCTCTTCTCTCTCTCTTCCTCTCTCTAAACTAAAGATACCGATTTTCTCTCATGGACCATTGCGAATGTGACCTCAATCTGCTCTTTTAAATTTTCTCATGGTTTTCCACTTTGCAAAGTAAAAATATAACAAAAATTATATCTTTATCCGAATTGGTAAATTTTTTGGCATATTTTTAAATTCCAAAAATTACGTAAACGTTTTTCAAAATTTTTATTTAGCCATTCAGTAATTTTTATTCACAAAATACAAATATACAAAACAGTAAAAATAATTTTGGATGATAAACAGAATAAAAAGTTTTTGAAAAAATTCCTTCGTAAATGATTAATTCACGAAAATAATTACTAGTAATTAATAAACTTTGATAAGTTATTGGGTCTCGATCAGAAATCCAAAATTTGAATTTAAATAATCTTTTTATAATTTTTCATTTTTAGTTTTTTTCTAAATTATTAAAAATGAAAAAATATATAATAAAAAATCGATTAAATAAATATTTCGTTGAGCTTACGAGAAAAGAAAGCTTCAAGTTCATGGGTTCATAGCCGGAAAGGGATTATGAGAAAATTGATCGAGAAATACGTATGTGATGGTTATGTAACGCGGACTTCCGAGGGTTGCTTTCAAGAACAGAAGCTCCCGGAGTAAACGAAGTTCCGAACCAGGAAGGAAAAACGAGCGCAAGCGGATGAGCGAAAGAACAGTAGTATACCCCGGACAACCGGAAACGAAAATGTTAGCGGAGACTGGGGTTGAAGCTTAAATCGTTGTGAGGCAACGAATTTTTATCTTTCATTCTTCCTTTTTCATTATTTTTCAAAATTTAATATCGGACATTTATTTCAAACTATAAATTGTTAGATAAAAATCCTGAAAAATGTTCGCACAATTTTCGTATCTCAAAACTGAAGAAAGAATTTTGGTTAAATGAAAAAAAAATATATAATTTGCAAAAAAATGAAGATTTTTCGTTTCTTATTTTATTCTGAAAAAAGATTTTTTCTTTTTTCATTTTATCCTGGAAAAAGATTTTTATTCTTTTCATTTCATCGTGGAAAAAGATTTTTCTTCTTTTCTTCTGAAAAAAGAAAAATATTCTGAAAAAATAAAGAAAAAAAATCTTCGTGACGTCGCAAACAACGTTGAAACTTCAACGCCATTGGAGAGAAGGTTTCATGGTGAGGAGAGGTCCGCGAACGTCACGTACCAAATGAATAACCGATATCGATTCGAGAAACGAAAGCAAACAAGGAAGTCCATCAAGTTTCCTGACACCGAGGGTCGTCGACGTTCATGGCGTCGAAGCTTTCAACGTTGGAGCGAAACGAAAATGATTTTTTCTTTGAACCTCCATTTTTGTTATTGTAATTTTCGAGGCACAGAAAAATACGCGATCCTTTTTTATAATTTTTATTTACCGATCTAAGTCCGGAATATATAAAAATTAAATTTAAAAAATTCAGGTCGAAAAGTTATGATCGAATTATTGAATAAAAAAAATGAGATCGAAAGAATAATTGAAAAAAATTGAGATCGGGAACTCAAATAAAAAAAAGATTAATACCGAATTATTAAATTAAAAAATGAGATCGAATAAATAATTAAAAAAATTAAAATACAAGAAAAAAAAATTGGTCTCCGGTACAGCAGCCAAGTATCTCCGATGTTAATTTTGTTCCCGATCAGATTGACATTTTACGAGAATTCGATAAAGAACGAGAGCCCTAAAAAAAAAGTCGGTGAATTTTTGAATTTACGAGCAGCATCTCTTCAGGGTTGAGTCTCGATCCGCGAGGACGGAAGAATAAGGGTGGGCTGGATGCTTCCAGGCCGTTACGGTTAAGTGAACTAAACTCGGTCAGGCGTGAGCGAACGGTGAAACTTCGATTTTGCGAGAACGTTCGCGAACGATTAATCGAGTAGACTTAATTTGGTCGAAAGTTTCGCCTAGCGGAATGCCACGGGCAACCACGCGTGCGTCTTCAGCCCCGCAACCAGGACAGGATTCAAAACAGACGAAAAATTCTTTCCCCGGAATGTCGAAATTTCGAATGAGACGTGAGAAATTGCGAGAGCAAAATGGGACGAAGAGTCGAGTGGAAGGTCTTTTTTCTTTTTATTTTTTTTTTTTAATTTTTCCTTTATAAATTTTTCTTTATTTTAGGTTTATTAATTTTTTTAACTTTTTTAATTTTTTAAAACATTTTTCATTAATTATTTATAATACATTATTTTTATTTATGTATTATATATTAATATATTATTATATTATTACATTTATATATCATTATATTAATAATTTATGAACAATTTATTTAATGATTTAATAATTTAATAAATTATTAAATAATTCATTCAATAATTTACTAGTAGTTAAACTTGACACCTTAATTAATCTGTGAAAAATAAGTCAATAGAAAACCAAATCAAACTTTATCAAAAAAATTCCCGCGCGACGATATTTTTCATTTTGATTTTTTTTCGGAATTTTTTTATTTTGCATTAACGATTAAAAGATTGTATTTCGCGGGCTCGATGTACGCTCCCATAGTTAATCTCGCTTTGACGAAGACGTGCATAGGAAAACACACGTTGGAAAAAGAAAATTCGATGCTCGATCTCGTTTGGAAGTTCACCAAGGAAATACGTTCCATATTCGTCTCTAGAGCTGCGAATGTGTTTGATTATGCACGGTGGTCCATACGTAGAAGGGAGTCCCTTGAATTATTCCCTTTCATCTCTAATACGATTCTACGTCCATTTTCGAGGACCGAATTATCGTACTCATTTTTTAATACCACTTGCACACTCGCCAGATACCTACGAGGAAAAAGCCTACTTTCGTTATTTACCGTGTTTGTCGTTTTCGAAATTCTCGCTTCTATGCTAACTAATTAATTATACGAGTTTTTCCAAAAAGCGTGGCAACCCTTTTTCCTCGCTCTATTTCGTTCTCTTTCGTTCCAACGATTCTTCTTTTTTACGAGAAAAAAAAATGTTTACTTTGCTTCCAAGTCATAAAAACGAAAAATGGATTTTCGTTGCAATATCAAACCGATGGGAATGCAAGGAAAATCCATTTTTCAATTGCGTTCCAAATTTTCGTTGCTTTTCGTCCATCCTAGACTCAACGTTGCTTAAAATTGATTTATTTAAAAATGATTTAAAAATTATCATTAAAAAATGAAATATGAGAAATGTTCAATAGAGGATAAAAATTTTTATTATTGTTAAAAATAAGTGTATAAAAAAATTTCAATAGAATATCGTTTTGGGTCAAAGTTTTCCATCCTTTGTGCCCCAAGTTATCCGAAGTGGTCCCAAGTTGTCCCAAGTTGTCCTAAGTAGTCCCAAGTGGTCCCAAGTTGTCCCAAGTGGTCCCAAGTGGTCCCAAGTTGTCCCAAGTGGTCCCAAGTTGTCCCAAGTGGTCCCAAGTTGTTCCAAGTAGTCCTAAGTTGTTCCAAATAGTCCTAAGATGTTCCAAGTAGTCCCAAGTTGTTCCAAGTAGTCCCAAGTTGTTCCAAGTAGTCCCAAGTTGTTCCAAGTGGTCCCAAGTTGTTCCAAGTGGTCCCAAGTTGTCCCAAGTGGTCCCAAGTTGTTCCAAGTAGTCCTAAGTTGTTCCAAACAGTCCTAAGATGTTCCAAGTAGTCCCAAGTTGTTGCAAGTAGTCCCAAGTTGTTCCAAGTAGTTCCAAGTTGTTCCAAGTTGTCCCAAGTTGTTCCAAGTTGTCCCAAAGTGTCATCCTTTTTCTCTCGGGATATTTAAAAAAATTGTGTACGAAAATTGAACACGGGTACGTTTACAGTATATTTGTCGGAATATAATATTATACGGTGATAAAGAGGGCAAAGGTGAGCAGTAAAAAGGTGGAGGGAAGCCCATGAGAGGTAAGCATCTTAGCTAGGATACCTACCTTTGTTAGTGGAGCTAGTCGATTACAGGAGTGAAAGCCGAGATGAATAATGAACGGGAAGCGGAGTGGAAAGATTCGAAAATACTGAGGAGAATGGCTTATCAATGGCTTCGCGGATTATGCTGTTACGAGTATCGATTATTTGCCTCGTTCTACGGACGATACAAGACTCTTGGCTCTACGCTACTTTCAACCTTCCACTTCGCCTTTACGGGAAAGTCTTTTTATTTTTCTTATTTCTTCCGATCTTTTAACAAACATAAAAATTTCAAATAATTCAACAATTATTTTACAACGATGTCGATCAAAGTATAATAAAAAGTAGCTGTTTTACGAAATGAAATAAAACAATAAAAATATTAATAAAAGATCTTTGCAACGAATATATTTTTTATTTTCCAATCTTTTTTTTATTTCGATTACGAAAATCATCAAAAAAATTTTCGAATTTTCATTTAGCGATCTATATTCCAAATCTACGATGCCTAATTTTGGATCATAATGAAAATGAGAAAAAAAAAGATCGTTACATGCCAACGAGGCAAACTTGAAAATGGTCGTTTCAAAAAAGTCAATCGTAGAGAAATGAAGATCCGGAAGTCGGTACAAAAAACATGAATGAAAATAGAAAAAGAAAGAAAAATATTTCTCGACAGTCGATTTCTTCGGTTGGTACATGTCGGGAATCTTTTACGTCGCCTTATAAATGCATTGTGCCCTGGAGGACACTCGAATCGAATGTGTATTCGATTTCGCATTTATGATCGTTGGTGTGCCGTCTAGGTGGACGAATACGTTCGTCGAAGCTTCCACGTTGAAGGTACATTCCAGGTGTATAAACGTAGCTAGGAATACGTTATTCATAGATTGCCTTTGAGGAAAATGTACCACTCACGACTTCGGTGCCATTCATGAACCGTACATACGCCCTGATAAGAGCAACGAGTGGATTCGAGCATTGAGGTAAGGGGCAACCTTCCCTGATGCAACAAGGCTTGGACTGGCTTTTCATGGTATCAACGTTCGAGCTTTCGTTCAACCGAGCTACCATTATCGTTCGCCGGAGTCACTGAAATCCACTCTCCAGCTTCGACAAACGGCGTGACTATTTGGCGAATCGAAAACCCTCCATAACCCTTGTACAAAATATCTCAGCTGTGGATTGACTGCGAAATTCTTCAGCCAGTAAAAAAGCGGAAATAGCTTGCTGTAAAAAAATATTTATCAATATGGGATCCATAGATCCTCTTTTAATGTTTGGCCCAGATTATTATTATTAAAGTTTAGGTGTTTTTATATTTTCAGAATTTGATGATTTAATTTATGATAGTTTAACGATAGTTTTATTTTATTTTCATTGAATTGGATTTATTTTTCGTTAAATTCAATTAAATAAAATTTAATTTTCAATTTTGAATTCAATTCAATTTATATGAATTATTCAATTGAATTGTTGAATTTCAATGATTTTCTGAAATTTTTGAATGATCACTTTGAATTATTCGATCCAATAAATTCAATTTCGAATTGAATTGAATAAATTTAATTTCAATTGAATTTCATTTAATCTTCATTTTATTTCATGATAATTTAAGTTTAAGGTTTAATTATAATTTATATAAAAATAAAAAAGAGATAAAACCGATTCTCAAATAAAAATAGAAATAAAAAATTCCCTAGGTTCCATTAAAACGTTAAAAACTCCAACCCCATATTTATTAATTAATTCCATATTTATCAATTATTCCAAAAGAACGAGTTTCAGGAACGATTTTTTCGTAATTCGAGACTCAATTCAGTCATTCGTATCTCGAATCAGAAAATATGATCTTGCTTTCGTGGTTCAGCGATGAAGAATCGAAGATTGAATAAAAGGAGGCTGTGCTGAGGGATGGGGCCGGATGGCGAACCAAATCGTTTTTCCGAAAAATCGACGATGCAGAAATTATTCGGGAAAGACTGATGGTGTATCGCGACCCTCGCGAATGGATTGTCGCCGTTTATCCGCGACAATCCGTCGACGATGCAAATCACTAACGGCGAGAAGGTTGGCGTCGAGGGGGGGGGGGGGGGGGGAATTTGCATGGGGGGCGAATCGAGAAACATTCGAGTTTGTATATCACCCACGGAATGTGAAATGAGAATTTTCGCGATCGAGCGACCAGTAAAACTGTGGACAAAGGTGGAGAAAACGTCAGGATGGAATATTCATGTACTTTCCACCGGGATAAGGGCTTTCATCTGCCTAAGCGTGTACAAGATTGTTGGATCGAATCTGCTATTCGTCTATGGATATTTTTTTAATTTTTAGTGGATATCGTTCGTGACGTCTTTAAGAGTGATTCCGTGCTAGTGACTTTCATTAAAAATATACGAACCCAAAAAAAAACGAGGTCAAAATTCACCGGAAAATATATATTTGTTTGGGTTTGTTTTGGGTTTGTTTTCCATGTTTTCCGAAACGTGTTTTTTTCGCAATTTTATATTTTTTATCATGTCCTAGTAAAAAAAATCTTTCGGGCGGTTTAAGGTAAAATAGAAATTTTTACAAAATAAAGATATGAAGATTTACGAATTAGTTATTAAATGAGAATATAACAAAAGTAGAAAAAAAAGGTAATTGCTATAATAAAAATAACCAAAAAACGTCAATAACATTAAGATTTAAAAAATATATAAAATTTAACAAAATAGTAACTAAATAATAATACAAAAAAAATAACCAAAAAAAAGCAAAAGAATATAAAGATAAAAAAATCGAAATATTAAATTTAACAAAATAGCAACTAAATAATAATATTAAAAAAATAACAAAAAATCGCAATTAATCAAGGAAAAATAACAAAAAATCGCAGAGAAGCCAAAAATTTGTCGGATTATTCCACGAGCCAGGAGTTTCATTCGCCTCGACGAAAAAGCATTTTGCTGGGAGAGCAGATCTCACTCGTTCGATATGGTTCATGAATAGCTCCGTCGACTTTGCCACATTTGCCTTATTTTACTTTCCATATCCCAAAAGCTAGGCTCCATCCTCGAACTTTTTCGCGCAACGATTTTCGTTTTTTTTTTTTTCCTTCTTCCGTTAGAGGTGAGTCTTTCTCACCGTGCTTTGATCCCAGGACTTTTCTTTCGTCATTCCGTCGATGTGCGTATGTCTCTTGGCAAATTTGAGATTTCCCTCGGCCTCGGTGGTAAAAGAGGACGAAAATAAAACGAGACAGAGGATAAAGGAGGATAGAGAAAAAAAAATCAGCAACCACAGGCTCTTTCGTTTTCCCAAGAGGAATATATATCCTGAGGGACGAGAAGTCCTTGGTTTTATCGCTTTTATTTCTAGCGCCTTTTCTACGTTCCTACTAACGTCTGACGTACGTCCAGACGGCAGAATTTTTGTCATCCTTGAACTCACTTCGTGTACTACATCGCTCGAATAACCTTTATTACTTTCTCGTGCCAATTCTCCTTCCTCGTTCTTCCAATATTTCCTATCCAAGTCGACCTTCGAATTACGAAAAACACTGATAACCTTCAACCTCTTCGCACTCGTTTCTTTCACTACGAAAATAAAATAATTATAAAAATTACAAGTATAAATCAAACGACGTTTTATTTTTAAAACGACGTTTTATTTTTAAAACGACGTTTTTTTTTTAAAGCGATCACAATGGTTTCATACCTCAAAACCAAAAATCAGAATTGTATCTTCAAATCGAAACCCAATTGTAGCCTGTTCAATATTTTTCATAAATTAATAAAAATGAATATAAAAAACAACTGAAATTTTATTGCAACGAATTTCTCAAATAAACAAAAACTTTTCGTCTTGTTTACAGGATGAAAAAATCAAGGACATGTAAAGGTTAGAATTAAAAAAAAATATGTTTTATGCTTGGAGGCTAGGATTTAAAAATCACTTAGAGGTTAGGATTTCAAAAAATCGTGTAAAGGTTAGTATTAATAAAATCTGTGTAGACATGAGGATTTAAAAAAATTATCTGAAGGTTAGAATTTAAAAAAATGATCTAAAGGTTAGGATTTTAAAAAAATTATCTGAAGGTTAGGATTTAAAAAAATTATCTGAAGGTTAGGATTTAAAAAAAATTATTTAAAGGTTAGGATTAAAAAAAAAATTGTTCGAAGGGTTTCACGAAAAATCGTTGGGAAACGTTAACGAAATATTCCGAAGTAACTTAAAGTGGAAGGAAGCGCGTTGAAAAGTGATGGGATTAAAGGTAGAGGGATAAAAGTGAATCTTTGATGCAAATAGAAATCTTGCTTTCGACGTATTTCGCGAAGTAATGAGAAGACGAGTGTAGGGTTTGCTCGTGCGGTGTTTCGGGATGGACGATTTGACTGTGAAGGTGAGAAACACCGTGGCGAACCCCAGGCATTTTCTCGCAGAGCAGAGCCCAACATTCGCTGGTCGAAAGTTGGCTGAGGAACCACCTGTAACCTTCCTTCCTGTGAGACTTTTGGATTCTGTCGAAACTCGAGTTAAAGCCCCAGAAACAGTGAGAAGTCGAGAAAAAAAGGAAAGAATTAAGAATTACGAGGGCGGAAAGTGACGTTTGCCCAAGCAAGCGTCACTTTTGGCATTACCGAGGACGAGACCACTTTACTCGTAACGCCAACTAAAAAAAGGTAATTATGCAAAAGTGAGCCACCACTGGATTTTAAAAAGCTATGTATTATTGAAAAACCATTTTTTATGTCACCTCTAATAATTTGTGTGAATGTGTGTATTAAGGGGTTGGAGAGTTTTTTTTTATTTTTAGGGAATATTTAAGTAAGTTTTATTTTTAAATTTATAAAAAAATTTTTAATTTAGTAAAAACTTTTTTATTTATTAACATTTTTTTATTTATTTAAAATTTTTCAATTTACTTTAAATTTTTTATTTGAAAAAAGAGGGGGAATGGTACTTGCGATTTGACATTAGTATTATATTCTGAAATGGTTATTTTGTAAATATCAAGACTCTTTATCAACAATTTAGGTGCCAAAATTCTTTTAAAAAATACCTATTTTTTCGTTTCCTTAAAACTTCAAAACCCCATAACTTCTGGAAATAATTAAAAAAAAATGAACTAGAGAAAAAGTACCAAAAAAAAAGGTTGGTACCAAATTTGATTCCACTTCTGCATAATAACCAAAAATAATAAAAATAGACATTT
This sequence comes from Ophioninae sp. B BG-2022a, assembly GCA_030522765.1. Lineage (NCBI taxonomy): Eukaryota > Metazoa > Arthropoda > Insecta > Hymenoptera > Ichneumonidae > Ophioninae sp. B BG-2022a. Next base: position 40,231 of record JAPYZJ010001837.1, read on the forward strand.
ATTCGAGGTTACGTTTTTCCATTTAACAGGGGAGCTAAAACTGGCGTTTTTCTCAATTTTTCGTTTAATGAAATAAAAAAGTATGACGTTTCCAACGTCTTTCATTTTCTTCCTGACACTCGAACTTCGCTGTTGCTTTCAACTCGTTATCCATTTCGTCCAATTAAATCACCTTCGCACAATGGTCAAGAGAAATCCTCGGGCTAATTGCGAACACGATTGGATCAATCACGCAAACAGATAATGAAATTGTCCGGAACTGTGAATCGTCAACTTCCCTGAGGCTGACTATCCATAATTGACACTTCGAGATGATGAACTTACAACGAGCTAATTTATAAGAGAATCAATATTGATAGAAATGATGGAAAATATATTTATTTTATTTTATATATATTTTTCCTCAAATTTTATCTTCGAAAATCGTGAAAAGTATTTTTAAAAATAGCTTATTCAGGGATTTTTAATTTTGCATAATAACTAAAATGAAAAATTGAAAAAATTCTTTGAGTTCTAACAATGCGAATTGTAACCCTGTCCAAATTGCAGATTTTACAAATTAATATCGAAGTAAGGGTTTTAGGAGTAGGAATGTCGATGGAGAAATTGGTGGAACTTAAAATCCTGAAAACGGGCGATGTGGATTCACACTAATGGAATCGAAAGTCTCGGAAGCACGAGAAAATCACGTAGCATTTGATTTCAATTTTCTGCCTCTCCGAATCTCGTTCTAGTTATGTGGGCTTCAAAAATGTAATTTCTGTAAAATTTTATCTTGCTCCCAATTTACGAAATTATTTAGGTTAGGTTTCCTAAAGTTTCCTAATAAGAAACCATTTAGGTTAGGTTTTCTAAAGTTTCCTAATAAGAAACCATTTAGGCTATGTTTCCTAAAGTTTCCTAATAAGAAACCATTTAGGTTAGGTTTCCTAAAGTTTCCTAATAAGAAACCATTTAGGTTAGGTTTGCTAACCCAAAAAAACCCGGTAGATAATTGGATAAATAATGAATCTCGAAATGGGACAAAAGATCGTAATTTGCTGTTTGAAAAGGTTGGCTAATCCGAGCTCTAACTTGACTACGATCGAGGAAGAATCGAGGAATAATCTTACCAGAAAGATATTAGGAAAGCCGAGAACGAGGATCAGTTTAATGTGCTCTGTGACTTCGTCTCATCTGTTGGAACAATGATCGTTCAGAATCAGGTGAAACGCCTTAATTTCACTTCCTAACCGAAAATCTATCAAAATCTAATGCCTCATCGTAATTTCATTGAAATACTCATTATAATATCAATTTTTATTCTTCCCAGTCGTGATAAAAGATTACAAAAGTTTGAGAGCTTGTTTGGGTTTGTTTGGGTTCATCGTGACTCGAACTTTTAAAAGATTTAATAGATCTATTAAATCTTTTGATTAAAATTTTTTAAAATAAATTTAATAATAATTTTAATAATTAATAAATTAATTAAATTTAATAATTTAATGAATTTAATGAATTTAATAATTTAATAAATTTAATAATAAATTTAATAATTTAATAAATTTAATAATAAATTTAATTAATAAATTTAATAATAAATTTAATTAATAAATTTAATAAATTTAATTTAATAAAATTTGTAAATCTTTTAAATTAAATCCCAAGCAAACCCAAACAGACCCAAACATACGAAACATAATTTTGGATTTTTGGATTTGAATTGAATAGCCAAAATGGAAATAAAGAATTGAAAAACTAAAAAAGCAACGTAAAACTATAAAATCAAAGCTCCAGCTCAAAATCGATCCAAAATTTGTTTGGGTTTGTTTGGGTTGGCTATTCTTATCAATAACTGTAAATAAAAAAAAATTTGTCCGATTTTGAGCTGGAGCCACGATTCTGTAGTTTAACCAAAAGGAATATTCGTTTTGCGTTTAAACGACCGAAGGTTCAAGCCCATTGAAGAGACTGAACGGAAATGCCGAGACGAAAGGTTGCGCGACGACACGTAACGCGAAGCGTTACTGTCGACTATCCATTGAAGCCCGAGATGGTAAACGCGTTGAGCATCTGCAACGGGGCTTTTAAAAAGCCCCTCGCATCTCGTTATACTCCGTATACATTATTAAGCAGTTTTCCAAGTTTGCGTGTATGGAGCGTGATCGAACTCCGGGGAAAACTTCGATACATATTTACAGGAGCGATTTATCAACTGGTCGAAGACGGATGGGTTTCCATAGGCAAATCGCTGGTACCGAAGGAAATTGCACTTTCGACCATATTCATACGCGAAACAAATCGAAAAACCATTGGCTATTTTCAGGCTTGATTTGGAACTCTTAAGGTCTCCCTTTTTGCGTTTTTTTTTGTCACATTTTTTATATTTTATTTTATTTTTTACAAATTTTATATTTTATTTTGTACAATTTTTATATTTTATGTTATTTTGTACAATTTTTATTTTTTATTTTATTTTGTACAAATTTATTATTTTATTTTATTTGGTTCAATTGTTATATTTTATTTTATTTTGTACAATTTTAATTTTAATTTTATTTTGTATAATTTTGTTTTTCCCAAATTTTCCGAAACTTTTTTTACTGAGGCATAATAAAATTTATCATCATTGTCATGCAAACATTCCAACCCAAACAAACCCAAACAAAGGTCCGAAACTATTTTCCAATAACCTGTCATCCCTCATTGGAAAAGCCTCTACTCTTGGTTGTCCTTTATCCATGGGAGTTGAAGGTGAGAACGACCCTCCCACTTTGGCACCTACACGAGATAATGGGGCTATCGATTGCGTCCATCATGTTCAAGCAAGCGCGGATGGGACGGGCTCACTGACCCTGTACGTAATAACGGATAAGTTTGTTTGGGCTTCGATTTATCGTGCCGGTCACGGTTTGGGTCTGCTTTTGACCGGGCAAGTCCGGAGGATGTCCATAAGAGAGAAATGAAAAACTCAAAAAGATTCAAAAATATTTATTAATTATACTTAAATAATTTATCATCATTAATAATAATAATTGATTATTAATGAATTAAACATTCATTTTATTTTATAATTATTTCCTGTATGAATACATTTTTTTTTGTAACGAAAAAAAATTAACCTAAACAAACCTAAACAAAAGAAAGTGAACCCAAACAAACTTTTTCCTTTAAGAAACTGCTATTAAAAAAAATGTTCCTATAATTTTGTAAAGAAAAAAATAAACTTCAACCAACCCAACCAAAAGAAATTGAACCCAAACAAACCTTTTCCTTTAAAAAACTGTTATTAAAAAAAATGTTCCCATAATTTTTACCTACGTTAAATTCTTTGGAAAAAAAAAAGTTTTTTTCGCGAATTGCTTAATATTTGACGAAAAATATGTATAAAAATAATAAAAACGAAAAAACAATATTTCCTCTAGAAAAGTATATTCTAAAGATAAACGATGAAATTTCAGATTTTTTTCATGAATAATGATTAAGGTGCTTCAAGTACCATAACGGATCGAGGCTTACGTAATTATTATTAATCAACATGTGCTTTTATTTTTATTACGGTGGAAAAAAAATATGGTCTTACAATTGGCCATCCGTTCGGAGACATATTTTCGCAACGGTTTTCAACAGGTCGACACAGTTGCACAGTTTCCGGATCAAGCGGGAATTCCTACCGGAGGAAAGTCCGCACTTCCGGTTCGCACACGTGTCGATATCCCACGTGTGTGAATGGTTAGGCGTAAAAATAATGGCGCGGAAGTAACGGGGTGTGGGGTCGAAACGTTTGGTCCCACGGGACACGCATAGCCAGCCACACACGATCCGTGCATCCGACACTGCAGTCTCCACATTTGGTGGCAAGCCTAATGAAACGCGTGCCTAATGGCCGAGCAATTTTCAACCTCGATTATTCCAAGCTGCTTTGTGTTTACTTCAAAGTGAATGCAAGTACAGAAGGCGCCCGGAAAGCCGGATTTCACTGGAGTGAAAATCACCTGCCAATGAACGCGAGCATCGATTACGTGAAAAACTTTCGGCGTTGAAATTGTTGATTTAACGAAAAACGACACTTTTATCGAGTACACGCTTCTTCCAAATATTACGATCGAAAAAACTTTTTTTTTCGGGGAAGAATTAAATCATTATTTTGTTTTAGTGATGAAACGAAGTTTCAATTTTTGGAAATTATTTAATTTCATTTTTTAATTATGAATTTAATTGAATCATTTTTTAATTATTAAAAAACGAAGTTTCAATTTTTGAAAATGATTAAATTTAATTTTTCAATGATGAATTTAATCAAATCGTTTTTTAATTATTAAAAAAACGAAGTTTTAATTTTTTCAAGTGATTTAATATAATTTTTTCATGATGATTTGAATTTTGTATTTTTAAAATCATTCTTTAATGATGAAACGAAGTTCTTATTTTTCTTTATTTTATTTACTTTGTCAATTATGAATTCAATTTAATCACTTTTTCATTATTTCATAATAATGAAACGAAGTTTTAATGCAAAGTTTGCAGTTGGCAAAAATGTACTTTCAAGCCTAACCTCTAACAAAAACTTTTCCTTATTTTCACTCCGAACCTCTGCAACCCACAAATCGTCAAAAATGTTCAGAAAGCAATCCAGACCTGCCTATCCATCCAAAACAGTAATTTTCAATTTTCAACCCAAACAAACCCAAACGAAACTAAAAAAAAAAATGTATAAACCGAAACGAAAAATACTTGTCTTTCAACTTTGGAAATTCCAAGTCGAATTAGAATGATCGTGCGGTATCGAGGCTAATAATCGTTCCTGCGAATGTTCTCTTTTTCGCATATTCGGTCTACTAGGGCTGCGCGTGCATAAATGTTCACAAGTACAAGTAGCAAAGGTACGTCTGTGGCCTTCGTCGTGAGAGTTGGAAGAGCTCGGCTTAGGAGGCCCTACAGAGTCTCTTACGAGCTTGAACCTCCAACGGCCCTCCTTCCACCCTCGAACACCCTCCACCCCATCTGGCCCCATTTCGTTCACCCTGGTTGCACCAACTTCCTGAATACCGCAGGATTATCCGTGAAAAGCCATAGGACCCGTTATGCCTTCACCCGTGGCGACAAAGAGACCGCATTATCCAACGGTTCGTATAATACGAAAACGAAGTGGGTAAAAAGTCGTCGCGGAGGGATATTTTCACAAACGGCTTCCACTTCCGGTTACATCGGGAAGGACTTTTGCGATACGGAAAAAAAAAAAAAAGATAAAAAAGAGTCGTCCAACCGTTAGAGAATATGAACTCTTTCCCTGGGGGAAGGGGTTGGGGGTAGAAAGAGAAGTGGTTTGAATTGGCAATCAAAAGTTATTTCCCGATTGTTCTTTCTGCTGCTTTGATATTAAAACGAATGTATTTCCTATGTTTCGTAGTTAAGCTCACGTACGAGCTTTCGCTTTTGTAATCCTCTGTACGTTTACCCCACATTTGTAAACCCACAAGGTTTTACTCGATGCTCTTCCTCTTTCCGGTAACCGTTGAAACCCCGGGGGACCCTTCGAGCTTTATCTCGACCCACCTGATGTCGCGATAGAAAATAACCGGGCTCAAACTCCCGGAGAATTCTGTAAAATGTTGCTTTGTATTTTTCAGTTTTTTTTTCTGTAGAATTATGGGTCGATGGGATCGAATAATAATTCTTCAAAAATTGGACATTGGAGTCGAATTTTTTCCAAGGAAATTTGTAAATAAATATGATTGTGAGTTTCTTCCGGTTAGGTTATGGTAAACCAATAAAAAAGAATTCTTAAAAATTGTTTATTTCTTTCGTAGCTTAAATTTTTTGAAGAAAACTGGTAAACCCAAAAAAATCTCGTTCTTCAATGATGCAATCCACCAAAATTTGTCCCAATTTCCGTAGTTCGAAATTCTCAAAAAAAATATTCCAAAAGCAAAAAATGTCTTCTAACTTACACCGACGAAGAATAGTCAAAACAAGACCAAAAAAAAAAAAAAAAACGTTCTCCGAAAACGTTTTCAGAGACCGAAAGTATAAAACCAGGATTGGCATTCGTTGGACCATAGAAAACAACGATGGTGGAGGATAACCTCTTTGCGAAGAGAATGGGTTGAGAGACTCGAGCTTTTCCAAGCTTGGAAACGCTTAAAACGCTTGGATATCAAGAACAGTGTATCTTTTTTTTTTTTCAAACCACTTCTCCATAAAAGCTCTTCTCCAACCCCCCCCCCCCCCCCCCCCCCCCGCCCCCCCCCCCCCCCCCCCCCCCCCCCCCCTCCCCCCCCCCC
>JAPYZJ010001838.1:0-27665 GCA_030522765.1 Ophioninae sp. B BG-2022a
AAATTTTGCATTGATGGACGAGCTTAAAAAAATCCCAAACAAACCCAAAAAAATTTTGCATTGATCGACGAGCGTAAAAAAACCCAAACAAATTTTGCATTGATGGACGAGCTTAAAAAAACCCAAACAAACCCAAACAAATTTTGCATTGATGGACGAGCTTAAAAAAATCCCAAACAAATTTTGCATTCATGCACGAGCTTGAAAAAACCCAAACAAACCCAAAAAAATTTTGCATTGATGGAGGAGCGTAAAAAAACCCAAACAAACCGAAATAAATTTTGCATTGATGGACGAGCGTAAAAAAACCCACACAAACCCAAACAAATTTTGCATTGATGGACGAGCTTAAAAAAACCCAAACAAATTTTGCATTCATAGACGAGCGTAAAAAAAATACCCACGTAGCGCTCCGGTCGATCTTCGCAAACCTGTCCACTATTGGGAGACAAGGGATCATAAATTCTAGTAAAAATCGCGTCGCGTATGTGCTCTCGATTTATCCAATTTGTCGTGTGCGATTATCGAATTTGACCGAGTTTTAACTTTTTTGTTTGGGTTTGTCATTTAATAATATTGAATATAATATGTAATGTTTTAGTTTAATATTAATATAAATAATATTAATATATATATCTCATTTTTCATATATATATATATATATATAACCCAAACAAATGAGATATATACTAATATTATATTCAATATTATTAAATTACCAAAAAAAAAACAAAAAAAAAGTAAAACTCTGACAAATACGATAGTATTCGAATAATTCGATTATATATATGAATATATTTTTTTTAATTGTGTATTATGTATTTATTGAATCAAACTGATGTTTTATTAAGTAAATGGAAGAATATTTAAATATATACATTTACAAAAATCACTATCCTTCCATTTACTTAATAAAACAAGAGTTTGATTGTATAAATTGTCAATTCAATTATCAATCAATTAAATTGAATATATTAAATATGTACTAGGTATATATTGAATCGAAGTGTTTTTTGTATTGAGTAAATTAAATTATATATATATATATATATATATATATATATATATATAACTATCTTTCCATTTACTCAATAAAACAGCAGTTTGATTCAATAAATACATAGCACACTTTAAAGCAACATATAGACGCATATTCAATACTCATATCTGAAAGCTGTAATAATGGATAACGCGTTACGTCACGAGACCGTTAATTTTCCCAATACGTGCTTCGCATTCGTACCGATCTCGATGAATTCATAAAGCCAAAAGGAAACAATACAAGTTTGAGGTTTACCGTGACGGATTTGTTTTTAGTGTTTTTAGTCAAGTTTTGTCAGGAGAAACAATACATTTTTTATAAACAATTTTCATCGAATTTTTATTTATTCCCTAATTGTTCGTGATGCATCAAATGAAACAGGAGGAAAAAACGTTGTTTACGAAAATTGAAGAAAAATTATTGTCGAGCAAAAAACAATGTTTTTTTTTTAACTATCGATATTTATCGGTTTAATTGGTTTGGACAATTTCGAGAGGCAAGCTGTTACGATATTCACACATGGACCAACCAAACCCAAAAAAAACCCAAACAAACCTAAACAAACCCAAACAATTTTTTTTTTAATTATCGATATTTGTCGATTTAAGTGGTTTGGATGATTTCGAGAGGCAAGATGTTACGATATCCACACATGGACCAAACAAACCCAAAAAAAACCCAAACAAACCTAAACAAACCCAAACAATTTTTTTTTAATTATCGATATTTGTCGATTTAAGTGGTTTGGATGATTTTGAGAGGCAAGCTGTTACGATATTCACACATGAACCAAACAAACCCAAACAAACCCAAACAATTTTTTTTTTAATTATCGATATTTGTCGGTTTAAGTGGTTTGGATGATTTCGAGAGGCAAGCTGTTACGATATCCACACATGGACTTGGCGAATATGCGTAGGAATTAGGGAATGTACGAATATTTGTATTTATATATTTATATATGTATATATATACATATTATATAAATATATGTACATAAAAGCGAGATTAACGATCAAACGCGAACTTTATCGGTCTGCGACTGTAGGAAGCGGTTTTTCAACGATACATCGAGAATCACAAGCGCGGAACGACCGTGCACGTGTTATTTAAATATTCTATCTCAAACTGAATAAAAAAGAAAAAAAAAACAATACTCGAGAACGACACGCATTTCCATATCGGCAATATTGACTTCTCGAGTAAACATCGACGACCCTTCGACCGCTGTGACAAATTAATTGTTCCTCTGTTCACGACAATCAATAATAAAACTGATTTGCCTTCTATATTTTTTTTTTGCTATCCCATTACCCGGCGTTTCGACCAAATCGAATAATTATAATTTTTTTTTAGCCCTGAAAAATCTTCGGGAATAAAAATGCGGATGTAAAAAAAAGTCAATTTTTTTATGGAGTTTTTGAGATTTTACAGTTGGGTGAAAAATTAGCCCAAAATGGGGGAAATCGTGAATTTACAAGTGGCGATTTGAAAAATGTGGAATTTAAAAATAATCAAATTTATTTTGTAAACAATTATTTGAAATTTAATTTTTTTAATGGAATTTCAGGATTTCAGATATTTTGAGATAATGTAATTTCGAAATTTTCATTTTGGATTAATGCAGTTTTGATGTATATACATATATGGACATTTTTTATACTTGGTTAAAAAATAAATTATTGAGTAAATGTTTATGTAAATATTTAAACGCAATCAGCAAAATATGAATTTTGCGATGAGACGAATGTGTGGAAATATTGAAAAAGCGAACGATGTTGCAGCCTCAAAATCTCGTGATGATGGGCACATTCCCCGAGAGCGAAGTAAAGCTCTGCGACTTTGAGATATCCAGGGTAATCCTTGAAGGGACGGAAGTACGCGAAATCCTCGGAACACCCGATTACGTAGGTGAGTCACGAAGGATGGAATAATTCATTTTTTTAAACAATTTCTCACAGAATTGTTAATGTTAAGATGATAAATGAAAACAAAAAATATATAATTTTATAATTATAATAAATTATATAATTATAAATAATAAATTATAATATTTTATAAGAATTTATATATAATTTACAGTTTAGAATAAATATATATACATCTCTCTATAATTATAAAATAATTGTAAATATTAATTTTCCTAAATTTGAAGTTAAATATCGATATTTAAAAAAAATTATTTTATCAACAAAAATTCTCTAAAAAATTATTGTTTATTTAAATAGAAATAGAGAATCGCATGATTAAATTAAATCTACAGTTAAATAGAAAATCTTGTTTTTATTGCGTTTATCGAAATGCACAACATGTAGAAGTGGATTTATTTACTTGATGAATTTTCGTCTTGAATTTTTCAGCTCCTGAAATTCTTCATTACGAGCCAATTACGTTAGCCGCGGACATGTGGTGAGTACACAGATGTGAAATAAATATGGAATCAACTTAGTGGTTGAAGTAAACATAAATAGGCTTTAAAACACGTTCGATATTTGGCAACAGGTCTCTCGGAGTGACCACCTACGTTCTGTTGACCGGATTTTCACCTTTCGGTGGCGAGACGGATCAAGAAACATTCCAAAATATTTCCCTCGGAGAGGTTGACTTTCCTGAGGAACTGTTCGAGGATGTGTCGGCGCAGGCAAAGGACTTCGTCGCTAAGCTTCTCGTGCTTGACCCTAGGTAACGTTTTATCTTTCTAAATTGTTTTTTTTTTTTAAGAAATCTTCATTATTTTAGAATATTTTTTAAACAATTTTAAGTCTCGACAATTTTTAGTTTTAGTTTTGTTTTGGTTTCGTATAATACGAAAGGGGATTTTTTATTTATTTCGGAAACTAAAATTTCGGATTCCTTAGAGAATCTTAATTTTGCGATATATTTTTAAGAAAAAAATTTCAGGTTTTCCTAGTATGCGAAGTTTTCGATTTTGTTTAAACAAGCTTTATTTTATAACAAAAGCTTAGATTCAGGTAACTCTATTATAAAAAATCTTTTTTAATACGAAGCTTCAACAATTTACCTCAATTACGTTATCAGACATCTGAATCCGTAACTTTAGTTTTGCCATCGAGCAAAAAACAATTTTTTTTTTTAATTTTGTTTTTTTAGTTTTGTTTGGGTTTCGTATAATACGAAAGGTGCTTTTTTTATTTATTTCGGAAATAAAAACTTCTGATTCCTTTGAGAAACTTAATTTCGCAATATTAAAAAAAAAGAATTCCACTTTTTTTTTGGTATGCGAAATTTTCATTTTTTTTAAACAAGCTTTTTTTATAACAAAAGCTTCAATTCAGCAAACTTTATTATAAAAAATCTTTATTTAACAATAATCTTCACCGATTTACCGATTCCTCAATTACGTCATCAGAAACATCAAAAACAATTTTTTTTTGAATTATCGATATTTGTCGGTTTAAGTGGTTTGGAATTTTAGAATATTTTTTAAACAATTTGTAGTTTTAGTTTTGTTTGGGTTTCGTATAATACGAAAGGGGATTTGTCATTTGTTTCGGAAATAAAAATTTCTGATTCCTTTGAGAAACTTAATTTTACAATATTAAAAAAAAGAATTTAACTTTTTCTTGGAATGCAAAGTTTTCGATGTTTTTCGAAACAAGCTTTATTTATAACAAAAGCTTCAATTCAGCAAACTTTATTATAAAAAATCTTTATTTAACAATAATCTTCACCGATTTACCGATTCCTCAATCACGTCATCAGACATCTTCATTCCTAACTTTTATTTTGTCGCAGTGCACGTATGTCAGCGAAGCAATGTCTGCGCCACGACTGGCTTCGAGACGCACCGACCCAGGCGTCGCCACATCTGCGTCGTTATTTATCAAAGTCGCGCGAAGTATTATTGGAGCGAGTAGTAAGCCGTGAGAATCTTCGTCGAGCAGCATTGATGAGCCAGGCGACGAGTCACGCAAATTTGACGGACGCTGATCAAGATAATCAGGGTTTGGGTGGAAATTTGAGTCAGAGCGAGATGTGTTTGAGTTACGGATTGGGTGGAAGTCGTGGAAGTTTGGAGAGTAGCGATTGTTACATGAGTCCATCAGGATCGCGAACGAGTTTGGCTTCGTCGCAGGCGAGTTTGGCGACGAGTCAAAGTTACTTGCTGAACAAAGAGCAAACCCAGGGTTTGCTGAATCAAGCGCAGAGTCGTTCACAAGCAAATCTGAATCACGTTACGAGAAGAGGATTATTATCGCGCATGCGCAGCTTGAATCAAATTCAATCACAAGCTTGTTTATCCCAGACAGGAAAAACAACGCTGCGGAAAGACGACCCGATGAATCCATTGTTCGGAAGCCGATCTCAAGAGAAATTGTACGGATTGAGATGTCTCTCGAAGTCCCAGGGTGTTCTCGACATTTATCGAAGCTTGGAGTGTCTTCGAATGAGAAGACGCAAAAGAGATCAACGAACCGAAGACCCAAACAAAACCAAACAAACCCAAACCAACTCATCACCGATTTTCAAAAAGAACAGCAACGAAATCGCTCCGTCAATTTCTACGATCGAAAGAGTTTCATCGAGTCTTCAAAACTACAAAGAAACTCTAGGTGCTTCACCGTCTGTAGTTATCACCTGTGAAGAACCGATTCCTACGGAAGAAGGACGTTCAGTTTCTCCGGAAGTTCTGGAAAGCCTGGATCTCTCGATTTCCAAAATCGATCACCAAGAGCCATCAGAATCTTCGAAAAAGTCCGAATCCGAAGAAAACTTTGATTCCCTACAGTCAGTCGAATCGGACACTCTGACGGAAGATTCCGACGAGTTAGCTGGTGATCGAAATCGACTGAGCGTTAAGCAAGCCTCTAAACGTCAGAGTTCGGACATATCTAGCCATTCGAACAATTCTGGAAATTCTGATGAAAAAGACGAGCATTCGGAATCAGAGAACGATGAGCCAAAGTACACGGTCGCCCAGTTGGTTTCAGCTTTCAACAAGCATCAGGAAGTTGCTTCGAAAACTAGTCTCGAAGCTATAATGACGGAAAAACGGGTGAACGAAGTGACTTTTCCAACAGGTCCAAAAGCTCTGAGACTTTTCATACCTGACATCAACATAACCGAACGCGGAGTCGTCAGACGCAAAACGAGCTACAAACCCCGCAAAAATTGGGAAGAACTCAGAAAGAGGAACGAAAAAAACGAAGGTTTGCCGAAAGATTTCGATCATGATTCGAGCGAAGACGCTCATGAGGATTGTGTCCTCGAAAGATTAATGAAGCTCCGACTGGATAACGAAATTTTTGATAAAAATGATTCCGGCGTTGTAGAAACGCTTCCAAGTGATTGGTCTTGTGAAGAATCGAGTTTCCATTCCCAACAGGATTGCTTGGACACTAGAATAGACGAAAAGTACAAGCAATGCGTAGATGGCGCAAATCGCTCGGAAAAAGACTTTCCAGACTCCGTTGATGCCACGCCACTTTATCGTCAAAAAGAACGTTTGCCCAATTACATATTCGGCGAAATCGCAAAACCCGAGGAAAGTCCAGAAAAGTTTACCAAAACTCAAAAGCTGGAAGATGTTGGACAAACGGATCGACGTTCCGATGGTTCAGTCAATCTGAAAGACATACTCCAGAAAATGGACGCTTCGCAAACAGCATCAAGAGAAAACTTGGAAAAATTGCGAAAACGAACTTCCATCACGAAAATCATTATTAACGACAACATGGGTTTTGATAACGATAGCAATAACAATGGCAGTGGAGTTTCCGTGATCAACAGAGCTAAAAGTGAACCACCAGCTTCCATCGTCGAAAGCGACTGCGAAAGAGTCAAATTGGAGGTTCCTCCACCTTCTTTCGTTAGGTCGTCATCGTTGTCTAGCGAAAGTAGCTGTCCAACTCCTTCAAGCGTCCAATCGGATATTGGACTTTCCTGGGAAGATGTAAACGCTACTCGGGGCTCCAGCACTTCTTTGGAAAAGGACGAAATCAAAGTTTTCCCCAAATCGCAAAAAGTCTCAACGGAAAACCGCCAAGATTCAACTGGAAAGGGAAAATCGACTTCCATGAGCCCGGAAGAAAGGAAAATTTGGGGAAAAATTTGCACTGGATCTTACACCAGGGCGATGGAAAAATTCAATGGAAAACAAAGCAATGACGCCGTCAGGAAAATCAGTGTTAATCTACTCAGCACCAATCAACACATCGAGAAAACTAGGCGAAAGAGCAGCCCAGCAATGCCTAGATATACTGACTCTTGAAAAAATCACGATTTCCGGATTCGGTCGAAACCTTTTTCGATCTACGAAATTTTTGTAGATAATGAATGAAAAGTCGCCATCTGATGGCCAATTTCATGAATCATAGAAAAAAACGGTTTTTTGAACTTGGACAAACACGAGAAGAACCGTTTTGAATTTTGTTGGGTTTTCTTCCATGGGATGTCCTAATGGTTCTTACACGTATTTTGGAAACGTCTCGTTTTGTTCCAGACGTTGATTCCAGTGAAAATTCGACTTTTAAGTTCCCCATTGATGCTTTTGCTACTTCATATCTTCAAATGTCTTTTTCACGTGGTTCATTCTTTTTTTTTCGTAAGTTAAAAGCTTAGTAGGGTCGTTCTTTTTAACCTACAACAAAACGACGTTTTTCTGTTTTTTTTTTTTTTTTTTTTTTTTTTTTTTTTTTTTTTTTTTTTTTTTTTTGTTTTTGAACTACACATAATTGTGACTTCTGTGGGATTAAAAAAAAAGGTTGCTTCTGTGTTTTCATTAGGACTAATTAAAGTTTCCTGTTCCGGCTAATAAAAAATTTTTTTTAACGTCGATTTTTTTAAAAATAGTTTGACAGAGTGGCCTTTTTCTGTGGAGACCAAATTTCGGTTTACCACTCTGTCACGGCATTCTACGGAAAAACAAACGTATGAAATATGCTGGTTAGAGAAAATGAAAAATTACATAATATTAATAGATAAGAAAATATGGACGAAGAAACGAATTTAAAAAAACCGTACTATCAATACTCCAACGAGATGCCATAATAAGACGAAGGACAGACGTAGGTTAAAAAGAAGAACGGGCCAGTAATCGTTTTGGTACCCGAAAGAATCCTTCAAAACCAAAAATTGATAAAATTCTAGAGTAGAATTTTTACTGGTTGAATTTTTGTACCGGAAATGCAAAATTCTTCAGCGTTCATTGATGAACGCCTCCGAAAGCCTTCTTGAATAATTGTTCCCTGTAATTATACTTTTATCGATTCTAAATACGTTTAGTTCCACTTTTCAATTTTTCGGAAGAATCTTCCTCACTTCCGGATCCGGAGAAATCGTATGGGATAAAGATAAGACTGAGATAACTCGCGATGGACTTGACGAACGATTTCCAGCTTTCGATCGCGGACCCACGGCGCCACTTTCTTTTTTTATCGCTCTTTTTATCACCATTTTTTTTTTTTTATCACACCTCACTCTACTGTCAAGCCGCCATTTTGGAAAGAAAAAAAAGCAGAAATGTCACGAACCCAAACAAACCCAAATCGGAGCTAGTAAGTTATCGAAATGCTACTGATTTTTTGGTAATGGAATTTTGACTCCACGGTTTCATTCAACAGTCATAAAAATGTCAAAATATCGATTTTTCAAAATGGTGGTAACTCACATGGAATATCACACCAATGGCAAAATGGCGACCTTTTTTATTCCAGGAATCGACGACGCAACATTCCATTATAAAACTTTTCTTTTCTTACTGATTTGTTTGGGTTTGTTTGGGTTTTCTCTCTTTTTTTACTGATTTGTTCATCAAATTTTTTTTTGTCGAGATCGACAAAACCCAAACAAACCCAAACAACGAAAAAATCGTTTTTCTAACTTTTCCACAAAACCATTCACCATCTCGCAGTATTACGATTTTAAAAAATCCTTTTTTCAAGAACGGGCTACATTCCAAAAAAAAAGGAGAGGATGAAAATACTTTTCGTTTCGGCGACAACTTCCGGTCGAAAAATTGCGACAGTGAGTTCACCATTATCAACGATGTGACTTTTGGTGCACCCACCTGAAGAAAAAGACACACGGATGTTGGACGATCAATTACAAGATTACGTAACTGGAAAACGTTCCAGGATGATTCACAAGAGAGAGAGAGAGAGAGAGGCGATCTATCATAAAAAAAAAATCGATCGATCCTCCAAGATCGATTTATTATAATAAATCGATCTTGGAGGGTCGATCGATAATTTTTTAAAAATATCTTTGAAACTTTTGAAATTTTTGAAATATTATCATCGTTGCGTGTCAATCAAGATTACGCAAATTCAATTAATCGAGCTTTCCCGTCGTCGATTTTTACACGTACATATATTAACAGAAAAAAGAAGAAAAAAAATGCAATTTACATCGATACCGATTCCTGACTGAGTACCGTTCTGCGTAATCTTGATTAACACGCAGCAATGATAATATTTCAAAAATTTCAAAAGTTTCAAAGATATTGAAAAAAAAAATCGATCGATCCTCCAAGATCGATTTATTATAATAAATCGATCTTGGAGGATCGATCGATATTTTTTTTTAAATATCTTTGAAACTTTTGAAATTTTTAAAATATTATCATTGTTGCGTGTCAATCAAGATTACGCAAATTCAATTAATCGAGCTTTCCCGTCGTCGATTTTTACTCGTACATATATTAACAGAAAAAAAAAAGAAAAAAAAATGAAATTTACATCGATACCGATTCCAGACTGAGTACCGTTCTGCGCAGGCGTAATCTTGTATCTTCGCGTAACGCACGTTTGAAACTCGAAGCTCTGCGATCTTTCTCTCTCTTTCGAATCAAAAACCCCCCTTCCCCTCCCCTCCCCTCCCTTCCTCGCTCCGATTCCTCTTAATCTCGTGATAATTGATGAAAATCGATTGTCGAGTAAGAATCCCGATCAGGCTGAACAGCGGTGCCCTAAATAGTATGCTAATGTTTCGCATCCATTAGACTCGAAAAAAAGAGAAAATAATAAAAAATGAAATATTTGCGATTATTTATCTTTTTATTTTTTTTAATTCTTTAAAATTTCTTGAACGTATTTCTTTTGAATTCTCAAATTCAATTTTTATTTAAATCAAATTAATTTAATTAAATCATTTGATTCAAATTAAATTTCAATTTCTAAATTTAATTTATTCAAATTGAATTTCAATTTCTAAATTTAAATTCTTAATTCTTTAAAATTCTTTAAAATTTCTTAAATGTCATTCTTTTGAATTCTTAAATTCAATTTTTATTTTAATCAAATTAATTAAATTAAATTTATTTATTCAAAATAAATTTTAATTTCGAAATTAAATTTCTTAATTCTTTAAAATTCTTTAAAAAAAGAAATTATTATCTTACGAACTTAAGATAGTAATTTTGTTGTTTTTTTGTTTGTGAATTTCAATCGCCGAAATTTTGATGATTCGTCCGGTGAGAAAAAAGGAAAAAAAAATGAACGGATTTTTTTAGGTTAGTTTTGGATCGACCCACGATTCTCGCTCGAACGAGGCAAAATTATTCACAATATCGAGCGTGAATAAATCAATGACGCTAATGGATGAATAAACGAGAGTAAGAAGAAAAAAAAAAAGACACGTCGCGTAAAACGTTAGCCGACTAATTACTGGATGCTGTTCGCCTTCGTCGAGTCGTCTCGCCGCGAAATTCAACGATTCATCGTCGCGTTACTGCGCAGCTGCGAGATCGACTCTCTATTCGTATTTGTTTTTCTTTTTTTTTTACTTGAATTAAGCTCTTCGAGGAAAATCTTGTTAGTGATCGAATTGTATCGCATTAAAATTTCCACGATGTATACGTCCTTGCGTTTGTTTTATTTTTTTACCTGGTGTCGTCTCTTCCCGCCGCAAGGCTTCCCATCCCTTTCACTTCTCGTCTTAGTCACTTCGATACTTTTAGTTCTCGAACGACTCCACTTTTGGTAAAAACTGCAAAAATCCCGAACTCTTTTCTAAGGAACACGATTTTTCTGACAAATTTTTAACCCAATTCAGTTTTCGTCCTTAAGAGCGTGACGAACATCGACAAAACCTCACAAATTTTCGAAATCCGTTTTTTCGGCGTCGATTAAGTTTGCGACAAAAAATCGAGCATCAGTTTTTGCAGAATTCACAGAGACAGAAATAAATGCTTGAATTTTACGATAAAAATGTTTCATCCTTGAGAAATTGCGATTTAAAAATATCGACCATCTCTACCCTTTCTAACCTCAAAAAATAGGGGTCGAAGGTACAAGTATCGATATATCGACATATAGTACCTTCGTATCGATATATTGTACCGATTGTACTGATCGATTGTACCGATCGATTGTATCGATCGATTGTATCGATCGATTGTATCGATCGATTGTATCGATCGATTGTATCGATCGATTGTACCAATCGATTGTATCGATCGATTGTACCAATCGATTGTATCGATCGATTGTATCGATCGTTGTATCGATCGATTGTATCGATCGATTGTATCGATCGATTGTACCGATCGATTGTACCGATCGATTGTATCGATCGATTGTACCGAGGTATCGATATATCGAAATAATTTACAGTCCAATTAAAAAATGTTTCTCACAAAAGTTGGTTCCAACAAACCCAAACAAACCCCTATCTATGAAAATAAAAATACAAATACGAATCCAAGATAACCTCAAAATAATACTAAAAAAACTATATTTGTTCGTTGAAATCGAGTCGATTCACCCAGAATTTTTTTTCACATTTTACTTTCGACAGATTCACCAAATGACGAACAAAGAAAATAATCGAAAATTTGGCAAAAAAGGATAAATTTTAACCGTCGATATGTACGTGCTAGTCAATTCAAGTTTTATTTACCATACAAAACCGATCGATCGCGAAGTAATCGATAAGTTCAACGTGACAAGTACGATAACCGTTATTTGGATTTTGGTTTTTCTCGTCGATCACTCCCATCTGCTCTTTCTCACTCTTCTGCGCTCGGCTCTGTCCGCCATGTTGGAACCGTCGTTGCTTTGACTCTCCGAATGCTTCGACTCTCCGGACTCGGCGTTCGAATCGTTCGAGCTTGGGGGTGGTGGCGGTGGTGGCATTATCACCGAAGGTGGCTGTATCGTTTGTTCCCACGTGTGATCGGATGACGCGCGAAACTAAAAAGTCCATTTTTTATTTGAAACATCGTTGCAAACAATTATTATTTACGACGGTTTAATTAAAGTTCATTTTAAGCGTGACGAACATCGACATAACCTCACAAATTTTCGAAATCCGTTTTCTCGGCGTCGATCAAGTTTACGTCGAAAAATCGAGCATCAGCCTTTGTAGAATTCATAGAGAGAAATAAATGCTTGAATTTCACGATAAAAATATTTCGATCTTGCGAAATTGCGATTTTTAAATTTCGACCATCTCGCACTCGTGGGTCACGTGGTACGTCTTCGATGTGTCCTCAAGCATGACGAACAAATCGATTTTTTAACATTTTTCGAAAACGAATGTACATAACTTGAAAATTGGAAATTTATCTGTTCCAAAAAGCCTATTTTTTTAATTTTGTCACAACATCGCAGTTTTTGAAAAATATATTCAATTCTGATTCTAGAATTGCGGTATTTTTGATCCGGTACAATTGGACTGAAAATTCCGATCGAAAAATCGAGTGGGATTATAAAACTGACCTGAGAGCTATATTGGCTCCTGAAGGCAGCTTTCATGGCCGAAAGTCGATCGCTACCGGGTCCTTGTCTCTCCAATTTTTTGACGACTTCGCTAATGTCCTTGGGGGATTGCGAGGACGTTCCACCAGCCTGGAAAAAAGCGAACAGAAAATTCGTGAAAAATCATTTTTTCGCGATCGAAAATAGGAAAAAAGAAAAAAAAAAGCATTTTTTTCGAGATATAACCCAAACAAACCCAAACAAGCAATACCTGCGGGGGTTTGTCGTTTCGACCGCGAAAGCCAAGTCCGGCACCACCGACGTTCAGACTTTTGCCCTTTCCGCCCTTGAATCTTGATTTTCGGAACCAAGAGCTTTGCATCGCGAGATCCATCAATCCTTTGGGAACTTCCTGATTGGCACCTTCGAGATTCCTCACGAGATGACCCGCGAACTCTTTGTCCTTTTCCGTCACGAGGGTATGAGCGTCTCCCTTTTCACCCGCTCTTCCCGTTCTGCCTATTCGATGCGTGTGCGTGTCTATGTCCCTCGCCACGTCGTAGTTTATCACCGTTCTTATATGAGGTATGTCCAAACCGCGCGCTGCCCATCAATTATCAAAAGTGTTTTTTTTTAGATTTGTTTGGGTTTGGGAAATTTGTTGGAAATTTTTTTCAGAATTTTGGAAACTCAATTGAAACCGATGAATCATCAATAAGAATCGTCCTATTGGGCAACTTGGGCTGGGGTAAGAAATCCGAACTTCGATTGACCAGATGACTCAAAATTCCGAATTTTAATAGTCCGGAACTCAAAATTTCGCAAAAGTTTACGATATTTGTTTGGGTTTGTTTGGGTTCGTTAGTTTGATTTTAAACAAATCCAAATAAACACAAACAAACCCAAACAAACCCAATCAAGTATCAAAAGTGTTTGTTTGGGTTTGAGAATTTTGTAAATTCAATTGAAACCGATGAATCATCAATAAGAATCGTCCTATTGGGAAACTTGGGCTGGGGTAGGAAATCCGAACTTCGATTGGCTCAAAATTCAAGATGGCTCAAAATTCCGAATTTCAATAGTCCGAAACTCGAAATTTCGCAAAAGTTTACGATATTTGTTTGGGTTTGTTTGGGTTCTTTAGTTTGATTTCAATCAAACCCAAACAAACCCAAACAAACCCAATCAATTATCAAAAGTGTTTGTTTGGGTTTGGGAATTTTGTTGGGAACTTTGTAAACTCGATCAAAAGGATCGAAAAAAAACCAAGGAAAAAAAAAAGCTAATTTACCTGCCACGTCGGTGGCGACCAGTATACTGACTTCTTTTCGTTTGAAGGCTGTTATAACTTTGTTCCTTTCGATCTGATCCATATCACCGTGCAACAGCATCACGTCGAATTCTTTCAGCTTGAGATTGTTCGCCAATTCTTCCGCGTTCAACTGCAATATTCCACGAAAATTAGATTCGTTTATCAGATTATTATTTTTCGAAGATTTTCATGTCCGAAGACGAGCGTTTCCGGTTTCGTACCTTTTTCGTAACGAAAATGAGCAAACTGCCAGCGCTCAAATATTCGACAATATTGTGCAACAGCCAAGACCATTTTCCGATCGGATTGTTGTGAAATACGACGACGTGTTGCGTCACGTCCGTATTAGCTTCACCCACATCTCCATGAACGATCCTGACAGGATCGGTTAATACGTCGCGAGCCAATTTTTCGACGCGTTTTTTGAAAGTCGCGCTGAAGAGCAGAGTTTGCCGATCGGGCCTCACGTGATTACAGATCGATCGTACTTGAGGCTCTGAAATTAGAACGTTGAGTCATCCTGTCGTTATCGTCATTGAATTTGGCTTGCTGGAAGTTGAACGCACCAAAACCCATATCGAACATTCTGTCGGCTTCGTCGAGTACCAAAAACGTGACTCTCGAGAGGTTCGTTGCTTTCATCTTGACGAGATCGATCATACGACCAGGAGTGGCAACTACGATCTCCGCTCCACCCTCCAGCGCTTTGCTCTGCTCCCACTTGCTACCACCACCGTAACAACAACAAACCTGGATGTTGTACACTTTGCCGAACTTCTTAGCTTCCTGATAAATCTGTTGAAACGAGGATCGATGTTTGGGTTTGGTTTTCTTTTGCTTTCATTGCGTTTGGGTTTCAGTTTGTTTGGGTTTTAAAGGATTTGGCTTGTTTGGGTTTGTTTGGTTTTGTTTGGGTCTTGAAGGATTTGGTTTGTTTGGTTGTATTTGGGTTTGGTTTTCAAAGGATTTGGTTTTGTTTGGGTTTGGTTTTTGAAGGATTTGGTTTTGTTTGGATTTGGTTTTTGAAGGACTTGGTTTTGTTTGGGTTTGGTTTTTAAAGGATTTGGTTTTGGTTTCGTTTGGTTTTATTTGGGGTTGGTTTTGTTTGAGTTCGGTTTTAGTCCTGTTGAAACGAGGATTGAAGTTTGTTTGGGTTTGGTTTTGTTTTTCTTTGTTTGCGTTTGGTTTTATTTGAGTTTGGTTTTGTTTGGGATTGAGTTTAGTATTGTTTGGGTTTGGTTTCGTTTTGCTTTGTTTGCGATTGGTTTTGTTTGCATTTGGGTTTGGTTTTGTTTGCGTTTGGGTTTGTGTGGGTTTGGTTTTGTTTGCGTTTGGATTTGTTTGAGTTTCGATGTGTTTGGGTTTGGTTTTGTTTGGATTTAGTTGTATTTGGATTTGATTTTTAAAGGATTTGGTTTTGGTATTTTTTGGGTTTTTATTTGGGTTTGGTTTTGTTTGAGTTTCGTATTGTTTTGGTTTGGTTTTATTTTGGTTTGGTTTTATTTTGTTTGGATTTGGTTTTTTTAGAGATTTCTAAAGTTTTGTTTAAGTTTGATTTTGTTTGGGTTTGGTTTTGTTTTGTTTGGATTTGGTTTTATTTTGTTTGGTTTGAAAAGTCAAGGTTGAAAATGGAAGGAACAGAATCGAGTTTTCTCAACGTTTACCTGCTGGGATAATTCTCTGGTTGGTGCGAGTATCAATCCTATCGGTCCGTCTCCACTCTTGAGCTCTTTCTGATCCATTATGTGAACGAGCATCGGCCATATGAAAGCGGCGGTTTTTCCGCTTCCCGTTTTCGCGATACCGATGAGATCGCGACCGCTCAGCGCTGCCGGGACGGCTTGGGCTTGAATCGGCGTCGGTTGGGTGTACTCGTTTTTACGTATGGATTTGATGAGCGCATCGTCGAAACCGAAGTGGCCAAAACTCGTGACCGGATTCGGCACCGATGCCCCGGACACTTTTATACCCAGGGTCTTTCGTAATTCTTGCACCTGATGCTTGTCCAAACTGGATATCTCCTCGTGAACGTTGTAAAAGTTCTTCTCGAATGGCTCGTACTGTATCTCGCTGTGATCGATCGGTGGCAGTGGGTCGATGTCCTTTTTCTTCGGCGGGGCTATCGGATTCCCATCGTCGTCGTATTCGATTTCTTGATCGGAATCCTCTTGCTGCAATCCCGCTGTTGGATTCTCCTCCATGTACCTTTTCGAATTTCAGGAATTATAGTTATTGAGTTATTCAAAAATTCATTTATTCAATACATTCATTCATTCAACATTGCATTACTTCAATAAATTCATTCATTCAGAATTTCATTAATTTAATAAATCCATTCATTCAACATTTCATTAATTCAATAAACTCATTTATTAATTCAATAAATTCATTCATTCAACATTTCATTCAGTCAATAAATTCATTCATTCATTCAACATTTCATTCATTCAACATTTCATTAATTCAATAAACTCATTCATTAATTCAATAAATTCATTCATTCAAAATTTCATTCATTCAAGAAATTAATTCAGTCAATAAATTCATTTATTCAACGTTTCATTTATTCGATGAATTAATTCATTCAACAATTCACTCATTCAATAAATTCATTCATTTAACATTTCATTAATTCAATAAACTCATTCATTCAACATTTCATTAATTCATTACATTCATTCATTCGACACTTCATTAATTCAATAAATTCATTCATTCAACATTTCATTAATTCAATAAACTCATTCATTCAAAATTTCATTCATTCAATAAATTCATTCATTCAACATTTCATTAATTCAATAAATTCATTCATTCAAAATTTCATTCATTCAAGAAATTCATTCATTCAACGTTTCATTAATTCAATAAATTCATTTATTCAACATTTCAGTAATTCAATAAATTCATTCATTCAACATTTCATTCATTCAATAAATTCATTCATTCAACATTTCATTAATTCAATAAACTCATTTATTAATTCAATAAATTCATTCATTCAACATTTTATTCAGTCAATAAATTCATTTATTCGATAAATTAAATCATTCAACATTTCGCTCATTCAATAAATTCATTCATTTAACAACAAGATTCATGCAAAAATTAGATCGATTCAACAATTGAAATCGTCAGATACACTCGCAGAATAATTCACCTGTAATAGCTCTCTTCGTCGTCCTCTCCGTCTATGTCGGCTCGAATGCCTTTGGACTTGTCCTCCTTGCGGTTATCCTCCGCGTGCCTCGTTACACTGGTGCTTTTTTTCACTTCCGCGTCTATTCCAGCCATGAAGACGTCCAAGGGATCTTCCTCGCTGTCGCTATCCTGCTTAGCCTCGTTCTTCTTCATCAAATCGAACGTCGGCGAGCCCGGTGCAGGGATATACTCCAAGGTGGAGGTTTGCGCCTCCTCGTCATCCTCGAAGTACCTGTTGATCAGTCGCTCGTCAGCATTGAACAAAACACTTGTTTCACCTTCGAAAAGAAAGCGAAGCGCTATTTTATCGATCGACGAGATACCAGGGTCTGAACGGCCGAGCTGATGCAAACAGAACCCAAACAAACCCAAACAAACCCAAACATACAAATAAATGAAAAAAAATGTTTTACGGTTAGGTTTTTGCGCAACGATGGATGTTTGATACCATTTGGTTTTGGATCTTACAAATAGCGACGGCAGTAGAAGTTTTAACGATATTTACGACTATTTTGAGTCGTGGAAAATAGAATTGTCGTCAACTGCCAATTTTTGAACGATAGAAAAGCTGGGTGTTTCCGTAGCAGTTGTTTGGGTTTGTTTGGGTTTTTAGTACGAGCATTCCAATGAAGCGTGGAAGGCGGACGTAGAAAACTGGAAAACTCCTCGAACCCAAACAAACCCGAACAAACTGAAAAACTACCCAAACCCAAATAAACCCGAACAAACTGAAAAACTCCTCAAACCCAAACAAAGCCAAACAATCTGGAAAACTCCTCAACCCAAACAAACCCAAACAAACCCAAGCAAACTGAAAAACTCCTCAAACCCAAACAAACTGAAAAACTCCTCAAACCCAAACAAACCCAAACAAACTGAAAAACTCCACAAACCCAAACAAACTGGAAACTCCTCAAACCCAAACAAACCCAAACAAACTGAAAAACTCCTCAAACCCAAACAAACTGAAAAACTCCTCGAACCCATACTCACTCTTCTTCCGTTTTGGTGCGTTTCTTGGGTAAGCTCCAGCACGCTGATAGAGCATTTTCCGTTATGGAATTCATGGTGTGATAACCTTGTTTACTGAGTACCGAATTCGAGATATTCGGCGGGGGTATATTCGCTCCGGTGCGTTTTGTACCGGACATTTGAAAGCTTGTGAAGCCAAAGCCTTTGGGCTTGTTGCCACCGCCTCTGTGAAAACTCATTGTTTTCCCTCTTTACTATCGTCTTCTCGAAGTTCCTCAATTCAAGAACGCAACGAGCCAGGCGAACATGTACGACCAATCGCGATTATTTGTCATTTGACGATGAGCCCGAAAAACGAATTCGTATCAGTGAAACATCGCGTGAAAATAAATGCGAAATAGAAAAAACGCAATTATTATCGCTCGAAAGAATCATCGGTAGAGGTTATGTTGTCTTTTGTCTCCGTCTTCTGTATCGCAGCAAACACGAAAACGATTCTAACGTTTCGTACGTTAACGCGTACGAACAGCGTTTTTCGAAAAAACGCAACGACAATATCCGATAATCCTCACCGGAAACGTAACGTAAATCGTGAAAACGAAAGATTTGACAGCTAAAGATTATTCTCGGAATGTACAAACTTCGAATAATCGAACTCGCACACTTTTCTCTCAACGAATAATTGAGACGCAGAGACGTCGCTTCAACGAACAACGCCGAGGTACGTATTTATTTCTGGAAGCGAAATGGGGATCTGATAAACTCAATCGGTACTTCCGATGGTTATCGACCGAGGGTACACATTATTTACACTCCCGAATCTTCGTTATTCCCGTAAGTGTTAAAACGTAATTTAATTTACGTAAAAAATTTTACTTTTAAGTTTGTAAAAAAATTTAAGTTTTTTATTAAAAAAACGTAAAAATAAAAAAAAACGCGATTAAGAAAAAGAATATCAAAAGTATATAATTGCTTATTTTTCGCACGGATATATAATTCTATAAATATAATCTGCTTTACCGACGGTCGGTACATTCGAATACTTTTTATTAAATTTATAAGTGTAAAATTTCGAAACATTGATATTCTCGAAAATCTCGTTGGTTGTTTATCATCGCACAATGTCGGAGCTCCTGTGTAAAATCTTGAAAGTGCTCTTCCGGAATCGTCTAGTTTCCTGTTTCGGCGCGTCTAAAATGTAAGCAAAAACGTTTTTCACGAACTTTCTGCCTGACGAGTTTGTGTGTTTTTACGAATCGTAAAGATGCTCACCTTTCAAGTTTGAGTCTTATCAGGCTCTTTGACCTCTTCGGTTATTCCCAATAACTGGGGGTTGTAGATGAGAATTATCGCTGCTGGTATTATGGCCGCGAGGCACAGCAATATTATAACGTAGAGTTTTACGCAACAGCACCCGATCATTTGTGACAAGTCGAAAGAAAAACTCTTTAAAATTCGATGGCTTGAAAAAAATATTTAACAAATCGTCGGACTGAATCGATGTGTCAAACGAGATAAATACTTTCAGTTGTTTCGTTTTTCATGAAATAACAACTCCTGCAAAACCGGCGGATTTTCGATCCGAAAAAAAATCGATATTTTTTTCCATTAGAAATTCTTCGATGATAAATCGAAAAAAAATAACGTAGTGGACAAAAAATCTTTCTCGTCCTTTTCCGGGCTTTGTAAGCTCGACTCCTATTGGTTGAAAATTTATTTTCCGTTGAATTTGAACGAACCGCGATTTGCCTCAACTCAGCTTCGAAAAAGTTAGGTTAGGATGAAAACGTTTCACTTCCGGTACATACGAACGAGCCCAAATCGTACGAAAATTATTTTTGTGAGGATCCTGCTCTTCCAAGAACAAAGAAATCGAACCTGACTTCCGGCGAAACTCGTTGAGAGGTTAGAAAAACTTTAACGATCGTTTCGAACTTGGAAATTCGAAGAATAAGTTGATTGGTCTCTGATTGATTTTCATTATAAATCTTGATCGATTTTACTCAGAATTACAATATTTGGAAACGATATTGAAAAATATAAAGTGTTACGTCATCAGCCATCCGACTCGTCGATCGTTCGTCGAAAGTTCGAAAAGGCACGAAGATAAAACATTCAATGTATTCGAAATATGCATATAAATATATATTTGTATGTATATATACAATACAGTTAAAATACGTTTTTACTTTAAACGCGTTTCTCCACTGAAAACGAGTTTTTACCGAACGCCTTCGTCGCGACCGATTTTTTCTAACGAAAACAAGAATTCGATTGTATCAAAGTACGAAGTCGGTTAAAATCGATCCCTTTTGGGAAAAAACCAGTTTTATCGAAATTAATCAGTTGAGTCTGCTTCCAAGCGAAGTCAAACCCAAACAAACCCAAACAAACCCAAATCAAGAAATCGACCAAATCTAACCTCCAAAATTACCAGGAAACGATTTTTATCGTTTGTTTGGGTTTGAGATATTCAGATTGGCAACGATCTCAATTATCTCGTTAAAACTAGTTTTTCCTAGTTATAACTATTTTTAGGACTAAATCGTATTTATCAGTAAATTCTGGTTTTCACCGGAAAAAAAAGAAAAAGTTTTCCCGAAGGCAATTCAAGCGGAACTGGTTTTCGGGTGAAGCGTGTTTGAACCAAAACTTGACTTTTAGCTGTAACATACAAACATATAATTCCGATTTCCGGTTTCTATTTTTCGTCACGTTTAAACGTACGCTTCGAACGATCGATCGTTCCCGTTCAAAATTACAAATTCCTTAGAAAACGAGACGCTTGTGAAAAATTCTGTCCGTTGAAAATGACAAAAAAAAGAAAAAACAAAAAAAATAACGAACAAATAAAAACATGGACAATGGCACAATCCAAAATTGTTGTACCGGAAATAACCCCGCGAGAGATGTATCACTGATTGGACTCCAATAATTTAATCTCTTCATGAATATCCGATTTCCTCGAGACTTTCTCGAGCATTTCCGGTTCCGGATTTTTTATAACACCGTCCCTTATCTTTTGCTCGAGAATTTCAATTTCGCGAATTTTTTTCCTCAAATTCTTGAGTCTTTTCATGCTTTCGCTGAGGTGCGAACCGACCGTTGCGTCTTGTCTCCCCGACGAGGCGACCGGTTGTGATTTCGAAGTCGACGCAGATTTCGTTTTGCTCGTTACTTCTGGTTCGGTTATCGTCGCTTTCGCCAAATCCTCCGATAACGAATTCGTCGTTGCTTTGCTCTTCGACTTTTTCTTCTTTTTTTTCGTATCCGTTGGTACCGGCATCCCTGGAATCGTTGGCTTCGCTTGCGCTTCCTTTTTAGCCTTTTGCGCAGCTATGTACTCCGCTGATACGCCTGGTGGATGGTTCGGCTTGTTCTTTAAAAATTGCTTTCCTAAACTCTCGTATCTGCAACGCGAATCGATATCGTTACGATAGCTTCGATATTCAACGCAAAGATCGATCGACGCGATGCGAAAGGCAGCTAAGAATTTTAATAAAAATCACTAATAATTAAGTCTTATCGATCAACATTTAACCGCACTTTCAAATTAAATTCACATTTACACCTTGAAAAATAAAAAAAAGGTAAAGCTACGAAATTGAATTTGAAATTGAATTCACACGAATAATCAATTAAATTAGTTTAATAGAAAAGTATTGGACATTTTAAATTCTTTCTCGAACCCAAAAAAGCCACAATTTCTTTTTCTTGTTTTCTAACCTCAAAAAACAACTTATTTTTTGTTTTTCTTATTCATCGGAATAATCGTATCGTTAAGAAAGTGAATGGGAATGAATTCTGGCGGATTTATGATTTTATACGTACAGAGGCACTTCCTCTTGTGGAACGTATCCATCTTTGACTCTTCGTGGCTTGCGCCACGTGCCGTCCGGACGTTGACTAGCGGCGATAAAAGTTCCGCCTGAATTATTCAATGACGTTAGTATTCGGCTTTCAGCGGAGAAGACAAGGAATTTCGGTGTACGGATCGAACGCTGGGTTCGTTTCGTAATTAGCTTCGGAGGTTAAGTGTTCGAATAGTGAATTTGTTTGGGTTTGTTTGGGTTTGTTTGGAGAACGGAGTTGAACCCAAACAAAAAATTCATAGCAATTTTCATCTGCACGTTGAAAAAAAGGAAAAAGACGGAAAAAGGAAAAATCGGAAAAAAGGAACTAGGATAGGGTAAAAAACTTGATCACCCTTAAAGGGATGAGAAACGAATGGGTACATACGAATTAGAGAGCAGTTGTGACGTCAGAGCTATCCAGACGAAAACAAAGACGAGAAAAGATTTTTTCTCATCCCCTTAAGTCCGGCAAAAAATTCGACGAATTCGAAAAATATCACCAAAACGATTTTTCGATAACCCGATCGATCGTTGACCGGTCTATCGATAAAACCAAGAACGATCGAAACCCAAACAAAGTCAAAAGAAAAAAAAACATTCGGGGGATTGTTTACCGCAATTTTGAGGTTATGAACGCTCCGGTTTGAATTTTCTCCGAGCACGAGTCGCGCACGCACATTTTTCGTGA
Source organism: Ophioninae sp. B BG-2022a (assembly GCA_030522765.1). NCBI lineage: Eukaryota > Metazoa > Arthropoda > Insecta > Hymenoptera > Ichneumonidae > Ophioninae sp. B BG-2022a. The sequence continues at coordinate 22,730 of JAPYZJ010001838.1, forward strand.
CAGAACTCACCTTGGTCATCCTTGATGTAAGCCGTGGCCATTTCGTCACTCGAAAATCCTCGATGTTCACAGTTTTATTGATAATTTCGTTGAAAGAATTATTGTTTTTTTTTTTACAGACGAGGCATTACGCTATCGTGAATCGGGAAACCCCCCGATGAACTTTCGCGTGCCGATCTGTATTACCGATCGCGTTGCGATTCGTCGGTACACGATCAACTGTCGCACACACGGGTATTTTGACAATCTACGCGGCCAAAATTATTTTATCTTCTTATTCTTTTCTGAAGCATATAACTATAAATCACACAACAAGTGTTTTTGTCTTCGAAGTTATTCACGAAGATTTTTTTTATCTCGAAATTGCGATTTGAAATTGCCGCGTTTCGTGAGAAAAAATCGATTTTCCGTAAACTCGAGGCGCCATCTTACGACATGAGCGCGTACAAAATTTTTGTCGACAGCGAGTAGCGATTCGGGGGAAATCTACTTTATCGACGCACATATGGGTATTTTGCTTATCTACACGGCAAGAATGATTTATCTTTAATGAAAAGCAAACTTGACTGATTTATTTTTTTATTTTTCTGGAGAATATTATATATATAGTGAATATTTAGTAATAAAACTTTATAAATCACGAAAAGTATTTTTTTTCTTTGAAAACTTTTATTACTAAATATTCACTATATATAATATTTTCCCGAAAAATGTGAAAAAAAATCATTCAAGTTTGCTTATCATTAAAGATAAATATTTTTAGCCGCGTGAATGAGCAAAATACCCGTATATGCGTCGATAAAGTAGATATCCCCCGAATCGTTACTCGCTGTCGATAAAAATTTAATACGCCCTCATCTCGTAAGATGGCGCCTCGAGTTTACGGAAAATCGATTCTTCTCACGAAACGCGGGAATTTCAAATCTCAATTTCGAGATACAAAAAATATACTCAAAAAACCGATATCGTATCGACTCTTAATGAACAATTTAGCGCGAAATAATCAAGTAATAATCAATTTTGCTATAATTAAAGATTTATTTCATAATATTACACCAACAAATATTATTGAATTTTTATAATAATAATTCCTTATCGTGTTAAAAATGCGAATAAACACTTATTTCATAATATATAATTATATATATTTATATATATGCGTGTATGTATATATTATTATTATTATTATTATTATTATTATTAGTACAGCTTATAATTAATATATCAATTAATTTACGGATGTGGGTGGATGCGCTCTCGTGATTTATGCCAATCATCCAATCGTCGTGTATTCATTTAATCCTCCACTCAAACATCGTAAATAATTCTTACCTCGTCTTCTCGTTATCGCACGTTCATTATTCACCCTGCGCATTGTTTTTTTTTTTTTAATCGTACCACCGTGCTCGATCGATTTTTTTTTTTTTTTTCGTCAAATTCTGTTCGCGCAATTTCGCAGTGTGAGTAATCGTGAATTAAATTGTATGTACATTCCGGTCTCGTGTACTCAGCGTTACTTGGAATGCTTAATTATCGTAAGTTTCTTATGTCATTATTGCGATATGAAATTTTTTATTATTGTTTATTTGTGTTTTCCTGTGTGTTTGTGGAATTGTGTGTGCACGTGTTTTTTCGATCGAATTGACGTCAGGAGTGCGCTTAAAATTTTTTTTTTTTTTTTTTTTTTTTTTTTTTTTTTTTTTTTTTTTTTTTTTTTGTTTTTGTTTAAAAGCGTTCGTTAAAAAAAAAAAAGAAAAAAAAATCACTTTTTTTGGTCACTTAACGGATAACGTTCAAAATTCTCATGATTGGGGACATGGAAATTCATTTTTTTTTTAATCAATTTTCACTGCGAATGTTACTCGAACGCCTTCAGGCATTTTTACCAAAAATTTTTTACACAATTTGCAAATAAAGATTTTTTATTGCGAAATAATAAAAAAAACCTTTTTTGCAAGAAAATAATTTGCAAAAATGGATTTTTGTGCAAAAAAAAAAACAATTTGCAGTCGTTTTGCAAAAAGTATCATTCGCAGAAACGATTTTTTTTTGCAAAAACGAATCTTTGTGCAGGAAAAATAAAAAAAATTTGCAAATAAGGAATTTTTTTACAAATTGACGTTGAAATATAATTTTTTTTTGGCAAATTCAAGATGAAATTAAATTATTTTCAGATTCAAGTTCGAATTGAAATCTTTTAGCAGATTCAATTCGGAATTGAACATTTTTTTGCAGATTCAATTCGGAATTGAACATTTTTTGCAAATTAAGAAAAAAAAAGAAAAATCGTTTAACTCCAACTATACAACGTTTAACGTGTTATTGGATGGAATGGAAAAAATTCCAATTGGCTGGTTGAAAAAAAAACAGAACCAACTCTTTTTTTTCGATATGTTACATAACGATCTCGTTGAACAAAAAAAAGATGGTAGTTTTTTTTTTGAAAATTTTGTTTTCATTTGTATATAAATATATGAGTAAATTTTGCAAAATATCATGATATGGCTATTCGCATGCAATTTGTACATAGACGATTTCGTCGAATCGATATATTTATATATATGTGTGTGTGTGTGTGTGAGTGTGTGAGTGGTGTTACACACGTGGTTAAGCGATTCCGCGATTTCTCCGGTTTGTCGATTAGGGCTCGGCAAAGCGTTCGTTTTTTTTTTTTCATACCCATTATTGTTATTCTCGCACTATTATATATATGTCGATAATGTACAAGACGTAAGTACAATAAACTATTGTAGCTTAGATGAGAATCTGTTATTGCCGAGATTCAGACGTTAATACGAGTTTTTTATTTTTCGTTTCCGCTTCAACAGGAAGGAACAATTTTTGAAAATTTTCATCCCCGGTTGTTCAAATAATTGGAAAGCTTTAATTTATTCCGATTTTTTTAACATGCATTTTCAAAATTTTAGAACACTCGAATATTTTTCAAAATAAAAATGGTAATTTTTATGGTAATTTGAGATCGATTTAGTCGAGCTAAACGATCGATGATTTTTGAAAATTATGGCAAGTTAAAAAACAATCGATTTTTCGTTCTGTATGAATAAATCTTTGAAAAATTGAATTTTTTTTAATACTTTCTTTTTCTTAATTTTTCAAAATGCAAGTTTGTGTTTAAAGATTTTGAAAAAAGAATATATATATTATTCCCAGTCAAAAAAAATATGTATATATATATTACTTCCAGGAAATATATATTATTACAAATATAAATATATATTATTTCGAGTGAGTTAAAAAAATTGGAAAAACTATTTGCTGATGAACGAAAGATCTGACATTTTTTCTGTTTCTTTTTTTTTTATTAAAAATGAATTTTGGCAACGAATCTTTTCGTATTTTTCCCCCTGACATTTGCACAGAATGCGAAGAGAAATTTGAATTCCTTGAATGAAAAATTCCGAAATTTGAACGACTCTCGAAGAAAATTTGAAAAACGTGCTCCTCCCTTCGTTTTGCACCCCCTCCCCCCTGCCCCGAGTAAAAACTCGAAAATGAACGGAAAATTCGTTTCGTGAATGCATGGCAGTGTAGATTTCAGCAACGTGATCGCTACTCTGCGTACTCGCGGAGTTCGAAAGAAAAAAAAATGAAAAAAAAAAAAAAAAATTACATCGCGAAAGAGCCAAAAACGAAAGAAAAAAAAGCTGAGATCTCGGCAATTGAGGTATTTGTGACGCAGCTCTCTTTCACGCTTTTACGACCGTTGGTCGTTACTACCGAAGTTTCGTTTTATTTATTTACTTTTTTTTTTTGCTTTGTTTATTCATTCGTACCTTAGAATTAAAAAAGATTCCGTTACTGTTTTTTTTATCCCTGCCTCCTCGTTCGTCTCTTTTGAATTCCTTAACTAACCAGAATCGTTAACTCGTTCTTTTTCTTTTTATGCTTTCGTTAATTCGAAGACATGCGTTTTTTTTTTTTTTTTTTCATCATCTTCGTTTTCATCTTTTTTTTTTTATGTATTTGTATTCGTTTTGTACTTGTACTGTTCAGCAAGGCAGCGTGTTGCACTTTGTTACATATTTTTATTTTTTTTTTAATTTTTATTTTTTTCGTCTTTATTCGTCCTATTTTTTTTTTTCATCATTACAATATTCGGATAGCAGCTCGTGCGCGTGAGTTCAGCATTATCCACGCGCATTGCTTTACCACAGATTTTATTTTCTTTTTTTTTTTTTCTTCTTTTTTAAATCCATTCTTTCGTTTTTCTTGTTGTTTAATCTTTATTTAAACGTGTGTGCGTGTGGGTGTGTGTTCGTGTGTCTTTTTTTTTTACTGATAGGTTTAACAATCGCTCTAAAAAAAAAAAAAAAAAAAAAAAAAAAAAATCGTCTCAATCGCAATGAGAATACTCGTGCTAAAATTGCATTTCTCTCTCTCTCTCCTCTCCTTCGTTATCGAAAGGTCGATTGTGACGACCCTTCAATATTTTCATCCCCCTTCGTCGTCGGACGTTTTTTTTTATTTTATTTTATTTTTTCTCTTCGTTTCTTCTTTCCTGTCCCTCTTTGTGTCACCCTCACTCGACAATTATACGACAATTGTAGAGACTAATTACAGACCGCCGTCGCCCCATTCCCGCCTCCCCCTCCTCGCCGTATCGCTCGCGCAAAAATAACAGAAATTATTCCGAATAAGAATATTGTTCCAGCAATTCTTTTTTTTTTCTCCTTTTTTTTTTCTTTCTTTTTATTATTATTACTATTATTCTTTTTTTTCGTCCTTTTTCCTCCCGTTCGGCCGTGTATCCAACATTCTCGAGGTACGTCGGTTCGCAATTACAACCGCAATTTCGTATCGAGAATCAATCGTTCGAACGTGAGGACGTTGCCGCTGATATTCTTTTTTTTTTTTTTTTTTTTTTTTTTTTTTTTTTTTTTTTTTTTTTTTTTTTTTTCTTTTTTTTTTTTTTATA
>JAPYZJ010001839.1:0-24449 GCA_030522765.1 Ophioninae sp. B BG-2022a
CGAAACGTCGGCATAATGCTGAACCTCGACACGGCATCCATCCGGAAGCCACAACTTTTCAAAATGATAAGCGCCGTGAAAGCCTTAAGACTAAAATAATTTGAATAATTGATATTTTGATAATTGAAATAATTTGAAAAATTGATATTTCGATAATTGAAATAATTTGAAAAATTGATATTTCGATAATTGAAATAATTAAAAAAATGGATTTTTCGATAATCGAAATGATTCGAAAAATGGATATTTCGATAATTGAAATTCGACATAATTGAAAGTATTCGAAAAAATTCATATTATAATTGAAGGAATTTGGGAAAATTGATGTTTCGATAATTGAAATTCGTGATAATTGAAAGAATCTATAAAAATTGATATTTTAATAATTGAAGTTCGTGATAATTGAAAGAATCTATAAAAATTGATATTTTAATAATTGAAGTTCGTGATAATTGAAAGAATCTATAAAAATTGATTCTTTAATAATGGAAATTCGTTATAATTGAAAAACGTCTGAAAAATGACATTTTAATAATTGAAATTCACGATAATTGAAAAAATTTCCACGACAATGAAAAAAATATTTTAAAAAACTGGATATTTAAATAATTGCAAGAATAACAAGATCTCGATAAATTTAATGACTCAAATTGTGTATTAATTGAAATACGAAACTTTGTGGTATGAAATTTTGATTTTTTAACCATTTTCCTCATTTGTGAAATTTTTTTTGTAAACCTTGATTATCCGGTCGTTAAAATAGATTGACAGGTCAAAAAAACTGTCCACCTCATTGTCGTGAAAAAATCACGAACCTCCGTGATATTATTCCAATTTACCTCTAGGCCGATTCGTGTTTTTTTTTTTCGTTTCGAATTTTCGAACGTCACGTCGAATTCTTCGAGCTGGTTTATTCAGATTTAAAGCTCAGAGTCAAGAGGTCTGTATTAATTGAATACTGGCATTATTATGGACGATAAGATCGTACGGTTATCTGACATTTGTTTCGGCGTTGAGTCGAGCCTCGATCTCTTAAATTACAGATTGCGAGCTTTGTGCGTCACCGATTTATTTAAAATCCAAAGATTAAACAAAAAAATTCGAGGGCGTTTTTCAACGCCCCCAATTATCAATTTTTTCCTTCCTCTCAAAAATCCATTTTTATTTTCCCTTAAAAAAATCAATTACCAAAAAAATAAATTACCAAAAAAATCAACCCTTCCAAAAAAAAAAGAAAAAATAATATTTTCGATCAAAGCAGGATTCCACTTCAACAAAAAAAAAAAATCGAAAACTATTGTTTTCTCGTATCGAGGAATACCCACGAGTCACCGCGACGAAACTGCCCATTACCGTCCACGCGATACTCGAAACAGTTCGCTGACTATCAAACGTGTTATTATTGAATATCCCGTGGATTTCCGGTCTCGAAAAAAGTCCAATATAAAATACTAGGTGGAAATATCGAAAGGACCTGTTTACTCGTTACGTAATACGACTGGTTCTTCCACTCGGATCTTTCGGATCCGAACTTGTCCACGTACGAATTTTTGTATCGACCAATATATATATATATTTATATATATGTAGGTCAAATATTATATCAATTATGTCAATTATTTTGAAATTATTTTTCGAAATTTCGTTCTAAAAAGAAATTCGCCCTAAATTTCGGAAAATAAATTTTAAATAATTGAAGTAATTGAAAATAATTGAAATAATTGAAAATAATTGAAATAATTGAAAACAGTTTCGAAATTTCGTTATAAAAAGAATTTCGCCCTAAATTTTGAAAAATAAATTGACAATAATTGAAATAATTGAATTAATTGAAAATAGTTTCGAAATTTCGTCCGAAATTTTGAAAAATAAATTTATAATAATTGAAATAATTAAAAATAATTGACATAATTGAAATAATCGAAAATAGTTTCGAAATTTCGTCCTAAAAAGAAAATCGTCCTAAATTTCGAAAAACAAATCGAAAATAATTGAAATAATTGAAATAATCGAAAATAATAATGGTACATAGAAAATATAATAAAAAACATAATAACGTAATGAACAATACTAATTGTTATAATAAAAATAAACAAATAAAAATAATAATAGCAATAACTCTATAAAATATCAAAAAAAAGTCTTAAAATATCAAAAAAAATTATTACAATTGACTAAAACTACTATTTATTCAAGATTTTTATTTTCAACGATATTTCTAGTTTTAATGTTTTTTTTTTTTCAAATAAATGCAAGTTTGCTTAACCTTTGGCGCTGTGTCAAGGTTCAGGTGTCAGAACGTCCGCTCGAATCGCGTTGCCTACACTCGTGTTTATACTCGAGCATGCAGGAATCGCGCGATGAATTTTTCCAGATTCGTATGTGACAATACACGTTTTTTCAAAAATTATATCAACTTTTTTTCCACATTGAAATTTCGAAAGAATAATTTGGTTTTTCCTTTTTTTTTTAAATCAAATTTACATTTTTTTGTTTGGGTTTTTTGGAAAAACGAGAAACAATTTTTCGTTAAGTTTTGAATGGGAATTCGAATCCAACGATGAAAAACTCGAAAACGATTTATTTTGATTCGACCTGTAGACTTTCGAAACTACGAAACGTAAACGGTCGTCTTTTGCTCTGACGAATCGCCAACCGGAAATTTATCGTTCGACGCTTCGTCGAAAACGCATAACCTCGAAATCGATAACGCTTCGAACCAATCGACGCGACGACCCATAAACATCAACGCTCACGTGCGACGAAAATAAAAAAAAAAAGATTAAAAAATCACGTGTTTTACAAAAAAAAATTCGAAAATGTAAAAAAAAAAACGAATATTCGCTGAGAATCAATGATAACAAACCCAAACAAACCCAAACAAACGATCATATTTTACAACGACAATAAAGATTATTTTTGGTCTTGTCACGTGACTCAGCCCTTGAACTCAATTGATAACCTTACCTTTGATCGTTGGGTGTCACTCGCTTCAAACGCTTACCGCAAAATACCTATTTTTTTTATTATTTTTTTAATTTTATTTTATTCTATTTTATTTTATTTTATTTTATTCTATTTTATTTTATTTTATTCTATTTTTTTAAATTATTTTATTTATTATTATTATTATTATTATTATTATTATTATTATTATTATTGGTAACTTTGGCCCAAAACGCGTTCCTTTTTTTCGTTCACTTTACACGGTTTTCACGCCGGTTACGTTCACTCACGAATTACGAAGAGAATTTAAAAAAATGTACGTTTTTATTACGGGAAAGATGCTGACGAGACGGTTGAATATGCGGACGTTAAAGAAAAAAAAAACACCAAAGAAAAGGGCAAAAACGTACGAAAACGAGAAATCCAGGAAGCTACACGTGACACAGTCCGATCCAGACTAAGGAATAAATGTTTTTTGGTTCGTCGGAATCAACGGTCATCACTCGTATTGTTTGATCAAAGTTCAATTCAAGTCTATATAATATCACATCACACCACTCGTTCCATCGCCGTGACCACGGTCTAGCTCGGTGACGTGATTTTATCGTTCCCCTCGTCATAAGTCATAAACTTATCATGTAGATTCACCATCGACGTTTATTTTTTTGACTCTCTCGGGCTACGAACGAATAGAGTCCTCTGTCGGTAAAACAGAATCCCGGACGACCGAAATAAATCAGAAATACTTCTGGGAAGAAATTCGTTACGATCTGGAAAGTTAATTCTCTGATTTGACTTTTGAGTAACCGAAAAGCAAGGTTAAGTTGATTTAAAAAAGTTTTTTTTTTCAGAATTGATAAAGATTTTCATAATTTCAAAAAGAGACCAACTTCACAGAGCTTGAATTCCGAGCGTTTACCGTTGGTCGATAATGCAGATTTCTGTAGTACCTCCAGTCGATCATGCAGATTTCTGTGGTACCTTCAATCGATAAGGCAGATATCCTTTGTACCATCAGTTGATAAATTGAAAAAATGGCATTTGTGGTATATTATTGATATTTTGTTATTTGTATTATTCAGTTGACGTACTTTTTTGCGTTCTTTTACACTTTTATTCAGGGACGAAGAAATGATGTGGCAAGTATTTCGAGAAAGTGTAATTTGTGAATATAATTTATTGAGACTACATACAAAAGTAGTATAGCTATATCACAAATGGGTGGATGTTTCTCGATATTCTTAAATGTAATTGTTCATTTTAATACCACTGTACACGTCCCGTAATGTAATTATCAAATTCACAGCATTTAAGGAGGGCCGAGAGTTCAGTCGATAACAATCGATAATACAGATCTTTTTTTTAGCTTGATTTATTTATTCTGAATTAATTAATCAGAATTCACTTTGAATTAATTAATTAATTCAGAATTGAATTAATTATGAAAAATTAATTCTGGATTAGTTATTAAAAATTAATTCCGGATTAATTACTAAAAATTAATTCTGGATTAATTATTAAAAATTAATTCTGGATTAATTATTAAAAATCAATTCTGAATTAATTATTAAAAATTAATAAGAAATTCATTATTAAAAACTAATTCTGAATTAATTATTAAAAATTAATACGAAATTTATAATTAAAAATTAATACGAAATTTATAATTAAAAATTAATTCTGGATTAATCATTAAAAAGTAATCCTGGATTAATTATTAAAAACTAATTCTAGATTAATTCTCAAAATCCAGTAACTTTTTTCGAAACACTCGGGCCCCCCTTAAGGAGCGAAAATATCTTATAAAATATTTAATCCAAAACTATCGTGATTATCGTCAGAATATTAAATATATATCCATTGTTAAATATAACATAAATCTGTACAGACATTCTTCATGCTCGCAATAACGTTAATTGTCGGCGGTAGTGTGATCTTCCGTCGAATAAATTGTAGAAAGTTAAATATGTATATGGTAATAATACTGCTATCTTTAATCGGACTTTACCGATTTTTTAATAATAATATGAATAACGTATCGTGGTTGTAACTTATTTAAGTACCAAACAAATGTTCTACAATATTTTTTATTGTCGCGCAAGAAGAGACGAAACAAAACGTCCACGCAGTTCCAGTTTTCACCGCTAGATGTCACGGCGCCTCTATCGGTTTTTTTCAAATACCCAAACATCAACCGTCATTTTAACGGTTGTATCGATTCCGATCGACCGCATTAATATTCTCGGAAACCTAACCTCAAAAATATCAACGGTCACCCAATATTAGCAGATATCCACGAATTTAATGAAATTCGTGAAAAAAACAAAACAATCCAAATTCCGAAACGTGACATAACCTTACTTTTTCAGTTCCAACTCTTCAACGTCCAACTCTGGGTGATAAAAAAATCGTTTTTTTTTCCTTAAATGGAGGAATTTGAGGGCCGTACAGCCTTTCGTATAACATTGTGACGTCATTAGACCAATTTTTTTTTAATTCTGAAGAAAATCGATACAAAATGTTTCTATAGATTTTCTAGACCAAGCAAACCCAAACAATCCATTGTTTCGAAAATAATTCCGATTTGTTTTAGTTGAAAATTTCGTAATATAGAACCCAAACAAACCCAAACAAACCCAAACGTTTTATCGATAATTCTGGCTCGTGCTAGGTTAGGATTGCGTCAATTTCGAACCCAAACAAACCCAAACGTCTCATCGATTTTTTCGACTCGATTTAGGTTAGGATTGCGTTAATTTCGAACCCAAACAAACCCAAACAAACCCAAACGTTTAATCGATTATTCCGACTCGATTTAGGTTAGGATTGTGTCAATTTCGAACCCAAACAAACCCAAACGTTTCATCGATTATTTCGACTCGATTTAGGTTAGGTTTGTGTCAATATCGAACCCAAACAAACCCAAACATTTCAACGATTATTCCGACTCGATTTAGGTTAGGATTGCGTCAATTTCGAACCCAAACAAACCCAAACGTCTCATCGATTATTTCGACTCGATTTAGGTTAGGTTTGCGTCAATTTCGAACCCAAACAAACCCAAACATTTTAACAGGAAATCTTGGTATGTCGTTTTGTCGTCTCTCTCTCTCTCTCTCTCACTCTCTTACGAAATCTAATTAACATCTAATTAACAACGCACTCGTTAACCGTCGAAAGTGTCTGAAATTTTATCGTAAGTTTGACAGTTTCCGCTGACTTTTACGTAAGTAGAACGTTCGTATTTACAACCGGTTCCAATCGATATCCGTAACGTCCTTTTCCCAATGGAATCGTAAAAATGTACCAACTGGATCATCCGGCGATTCGTTTGATCTTGGATCATCCGTTATCTCGCTTTCGAACGAAAAACGTACCTGCGAAAAGTAACGAATGACGTTGAACTTTGTTTGGGTTTGTTTGGGTTAAAAAACCAAAAAGATTTCCCATTTGGAACGAAATCGAAAATTTGTTTGGGTTAAACGAAAAATTAAAAAATTCCCATTTGGAGTGAAATCGAAAATTTGTTTGGGTTAAAAAAAAAACAAAAAAATTCCCATGTAGAATGAAATCGAAAATTTGTTGGGTTTGTTTGGGTTAAAAAAAAATTCCCATTTGGAATGAAATCGAAAATTTGTTTGGGTTTGTTTGGGTTAAAAAAAAAACAAAAAAATTCCCATTTGGAATGAAATCGAAAATTTGCTTGGGTTAAAAAAAAAAACAAAAAAATTCCCAATTTGGAATGAAATCAAAAATTTGTTTGGGTTTGTTTGGGTTAAAAAAAATGCCCATTTGGAATGAAATCGGAAATTTGAATTTCTAACCTTTTGGACACCATTTGCCTTTCCTACGTCCATCAAAGCCCAACGGTGTAAGTTTGTACGAAGTGACGGAGAAAAAAAAATCACCAGGTCACAAATGCTCGGTTACGAAAGCGGGATTGGCTATTCCGGCGCTTGGATCTATACTTCTTTCCACAGTTGATTTTTCGTTGTCCGAACTGATCCTAGTCACTCCGTTCTCGTTCCTCTCCTCCGTTTTTCGAAACTTTTCCTTCTTCAATTCCATCTCCGCCAATATTCGGTCCCGTCTGTGTTCTCTGTACAACCATCTGTGAAAAACGCCCAAAAATCAACATTTCAGAACTAAATATCTAGAATTTTGCATTAGGGGTTGAATATGAATTATTGCTATTTTTTAGGGGAATTAGCAAAAGGAGGAAACTCAAACACTGAAAATTGCAAATTATTGCAATTTTTAGGAAGATTATTGCAGTTGCAAAAAATTACAAAATTGCGGTTGCAAAAATTGCAATTGTAGAAATTGGGCAATTGCAGTTGCAAAAAAATGCAAATTATTGCAATTTTCAGAAAGATTATTGCAATTGCAATTGCAAAAATTAGAAAATGTCAGTTTCCAAAAATTGAAATTTATTGCAATTTTTAGGAAAATTATTGCAATTGCAAAAAATTGTAAATTATTGCCATTTTTAGGAAGATTATTGCAATTACAAAAAATTGTAAATTATTGCTATTTTTAGGAAGATTATTGCAATTGCAAAAATTGCAAATTATTGCAATTTTTAGGAAGATTATTGCAATTGCAAAAATTCTAAATTATTGTAATTTTTAAGAAGATTATTGCAATTGCAAAAATTCTAAATTATTGTAATTTTTAAGAAGATTATTGCAATTGCAAAAATTATAAATTATTGCAATTTTTAGGAAGATCATTGCAATTGAAAAAAATTGCAAATTATTGCAATTTTTAGGAAGATCATTGAAATTGCAAAAAAATGCAAATTATTGCAATCTTTAGGAAGATTATTGCAATTGCAAAAAATTGTAAAATTGCAGTTGCAAAAAACTGTAAAATTGCAAAAATTGCAAATTATTTCAATTTTCTGGAAGATTATTGCAATTGCAAAAAAATAGTAAAATTGCATTTGCCAAAAATTGCAAATAATTGTAATTTTGAGGAAGATTATCAAAAGTAGGGAACCCAAACAAACCAAACTGAAGAAAATTCTTCATTTTAATGTTTCGGTTTGTTGCAAATTAGTGCAATTTTCAGTTAGATTATTGCAATCGCCAAAATTCACAAAATTGCAGTTCCAAAAATTGCATTTGCAAAAACTGCAGTTGCAAAAATTACAATTGCAAAAATTGTAGTTGCAAAATCTACAATTGCAAAAATTGCAGTTGCAAAAATCGCAGTTGCAACAAATAGCAAATTATTGCAATTTTCAGGAAGATTATCAAAAGAAGTAAACCCAAACAAACCCAAACGACGAGCATTCTGCCGTTACGTAATTCTAAAGTCAGCTTTCCACATGCAAATGCCAAAAATATCCAATGCTGATATAACGGTAAATGAGAAATCGTGAAAATACTTACAAAAAGGAAAACACAGCGGGCACAGTCAGACCTCCGCCGAGTAAGAAGAAAGTCCCCGGAAAGGTGTTCATAGTTGCGGCGTATACGGAACTGTACATTGGCCCGTAAACCAGAGGCATCAGCGATTCGCAAACGCCGAAAAGAGAATTCACTTTTCCTGAAGTTAGGAACGACCCGTATGAGATAAATTCCATTTTTTTTTCCTTTAGATTTTCATGCTGGTTGGAGAAAAATCGAAGTAATTATTCGATATCAAAAACTTGCCTAATTCGTCAGTCGGAACCAGTTTCGAGGCGATCGATCTCATTGCGATGAAGGACGTTCCATTCACGATCTCGACCAAGGGTGCTAATTCACGTTAAAACAGACGATTCAACGTTTAACCTCATTAACTTAAGGGCATGACGAACACGCCTCCGTCCACTTCAAAATTTCAAAACCACTAATCTCTTAAACGACTTAACTAATCGGTACGAAATTTGTTGTGTGCATTCAGGACGATGGCACCCAGGGGCCCCCAGTCGCCATTTTCGATAAAAATGTTTCATCTTTGAGAAATCGCGACGAGAAACCGAGAACACACTTCCGTCCACTTCGAAATTTTGAAAGCACTATTCTCTCAAACGGCTTAACCAATCGGTACGAAATTTGTTGTGTGCATTCAGGACGATGGCACCGAGGGGCCCCCAGTCGCCATTTTCGATAAAAACGTTTAATTCTTGAGAAATCGCGATGAGAAACCGAGACAATGCCTTCGTCCACTTCGAAATTTTGAAAGCACTATTCTCTCAAACGGCTCAACCAATCGGTACGAAATTTGTTGTGTGCATTCAGGATTATGGCACCGAGGGGCCCCCGGTCCCCATTTTCGATAAAAATGTTTCATTTTTGAGAAATCGCGACGAGAAGCCGAGACAACGCCTCCGTCCACTTCGAAATTTTAAAAGCACTATTCTCCCAAACGGCTTAACCAATCGGTACGAAATTTGTTGTGTGCATTCAGGACGATGGCACCGAGGGCCCACTAGTCGCCATTTTCGATAAAAATGTTTCGATAAAAAATGTAGATTGGAATGCCGTCAATTCCGAACCCAAACAAACCCAAACAAATTCCGACTATTGTTAGGTTATGATAGCGTCAAGTTGGAACCCAAACGAACCCAAACAATCAAACGATAATTCCGATTCCTATGAGGTTAGGATTGCGAAAATTTCGAACCCAAACAAACCCAAACAAACCCAAACGTATCAACGCTAATTCCGACTCGTTTCAGGCTATGATTTCGTCATCTTAAAACCCAAACAAACCCAAACAAACTATATAACGTTCAACGAAGTTACTTTTTAGGTTAATTTCGGCCATCTTGGAAAACTGGTATTCCTTTCACTCGGGCAATTGGCATAATTCAATGTAAATTCTTAATGCCATCCATGCTTGCTTTCGCAACTGTAATCACGGTCATCAACGATCCTCCAATGATTATCCGAGTCCTTGATGAATTCCTGATGATCGCGATTGCACAATGATTGACGCAAATGTGGAAAAACGGTAAAACTCACCGAGATAGATCATCCAATCCTCGGTAGCGAAAGCGTAAACGAAGCACGCTAGAATCTTGCTCATGCAACTCATGACCCCAACGAGGGCATCGTCGATCTTCAGCACGTGACTGAACAGCCCAACGGACACCATCGTCCCTGCGAAAAACCGAAAGAATAGCCATTTCATTAAAAGCTAAAAACGCTTGGAGTATTTTTTTCAAAAGAATAGTTTTTCATAGCTTTGTTTGTTTGGGTTTGTTTGGGTTGCGAAAAATCGAAAAAATCGTGATTTAAATGAAAACTAGAAACGCTCGAAGTATTTCTTCGAAGAGAATGTTTTTCTTTGTTTGGGTTTGTTTGGGTTTGTTTGGGTTGCGAAAAATCGAAAAAATCGTGATTTAATTAAAAGCTAGAAACGCTCGAAGTATTTCTTGCAAGAGAATGTTTTTCATAGCTTTGTTTCTTTGGGTTTGTTTGGGTTGCGAAAAATCGAAAAAATAGCGATTTAATTAAAAGCAAGAAACGCTTAAAGTAGGTATTTCTTCCGAGAGAATGTTTTTCTTAACTTTGTTTGGGTTGTGAAAAACCGAAAAAATAGCCATTTCTTCAAAAGCAAGAATCGCTTGGAGTATTTCTTAAGAAAAAAAAAAAATTTCATCTCTTTTCAAAAACCCAAACAAATGTTTGGAGTATTTCTTAAAAAAAAATATTTTTCATTGCTTTGCTTGTTTGGGTTTGTTTGGGTTGTGAAAAAAGGAAAAAAATCGCGATTTAATTAAAAGCTAGAATGGCTCGAAGTATTTCTTCCATGAGAATATTTTTCATCGCTTTGTTTGAAGTATCACTGAATTCTCGAGATGTTGACACACCTGATGCCAACATTGATTCCGAAGCTCGAAGGAATGGTATGTTTGATAAACAATTGATAAACACTGATTGAGACATCGAAAGAATGGTGACTATTTGATAAACGAATATGAATGAGCAGAGAGACAATTTCCAATCGACAAATCCCCTTAAAGTTATGTATTTCGATAATTCAGGATTTTTCACTTCGAAGGTGAACTGGTTTGGGTTTGTTTGGGTTTTGGATCAGGAAATGATGGATTTGGGTTTGGATAATGAGGTAGAATTAATTTGGGTCATAGAACTTATTTGAAGATAAGATTTTGATCTAAAGACAGATTTGGTTTGATTTTAGTTTCTGGGTCACGAAATTACTGGTTTGGGTTTAGGTTTTGGGTTTGGGCATCAAAGAGGTTGATTTGACTTTGCATTTGACAATCAATCAATAAATTGAATAAGTAAATTGTTTATAAAAAAATGCAGTAAATAGTATTTTTTATAAATAAATAAACAAACCCAAACGAAACCAAACAAATTTCAAAAACGTTTATAAAAATTACAATAAATAGTATTCTTTATAAATAAATAAATCAACAAACCCAAACACACCCAAACGACCCCAAACAAATTTCGAAAACGTATATAAATAATTACAAAAATAAATTGAATAAGTAAATTCTTTATAAAAATGACAATAAATAGTATTTTTTATAAATAAACAAACAAACCTAAACTCACCCAAAAGAACAAACCCAAACAAATATGGAAAACATATATAAATAATTACCAAAAATAAATTGAATAAATAAACTATTTAGAAAAATTACAATAAATAGTATTTTTTATAAATAAATAAACGAACCCAAACAAACCCACACGAACAAACCCAAAGAAATATCAAAAACACATATAAATAATTACTAAAAATAAATTGAATAAATAAACTATTTATAAAAATGACAATAAATAGTATTTTTTATAAATAAATAAACAAACCCAAACAAACCCAAACGAAACCAAACGAATTTTAAAAAAGTTTATAAAAATTACAATAAATAGTATTTTTTATAAATAGAAAAACAAACCCAAACAAACCCACTCGAACAAACCCAAACAAATTTCAAAAACACATATAAATAATCATTAAAAATAAATTGAATAAATAAACTATTTATAAAAATGACAATAAATAGTATTTTTTATAAATAAATGAACAAACCCAAACAAACCCAAACGAAACCAAACGAATTTTAAAAACGTTTAGAAAAATTACAATAAATAGTATTTTTTATAAATAAATAAACAAACCCAAACGAAACCAAACGAAACCAAGCGAATTTCAAAAAAGTTTATAAAAATTACAATAAATAGTATTTTTTATAAATAAATAAACAAGCCTAAACAAACCCAAACGAAACCAAACGAATTTCAAAAAAGTTTATAAAAATTACAATAAATAGTATTTTTTATAAATAAATAAACAAACCCAAACAAACCCAAATGGACCGAAACGAACCCAAACGTATAAACCCAAACCGTCAAACCCAAACAAACAAACCCAAACGAACAAACCCAAACACCATGATCGAAGCCCAATGAAAAGCTTAAAAACCTCTTTTGTTCGATAATAACCGATCGTTCCGGGAGAAATCGTCGATAATCGTTACGTAACCGGTCGGCTCTGCGCTGATCTGTGTGAGTGAGGTTAAGTAGGTGTAAAAGCGAAGTAACAGTGAGTCCAGGTAATAACTCTCGTTCTCGTTCTTATAGCTCGTCTATACGTCAAACGTCGAGGTAAAAATCTCATCTCGACGAACTTGACCTTCGATTGTCTGCGTCTGCCATTTTCCACGTTTACCGACATATTTATAAATATTGAATAACGGTGAGGCAGGTGTTGGAGAATAATAGTCTCAGAAGTCTGGTATTATAATTGTCGGATGTATTCAGCCAAGGATAAGTAGGAAACGAAGCCGATTTATCGATTAATTTGCATCGTCGATTGTTCATCGGCGTATCAAAAGTTCTGCTATCGTGATTTTAATATTATCATTAATTATGCCAATTACACAAATTAAAATCCCGTCTAAAATGCCGTTTTAATTCGTTTTGGTTTGCCTAGGTGGGTGTAAAAATATTAAATCAAACAAACTATTAACATTATTAAATGTTAATATTTATATTTGTATTGAAATGATAAAAGTCATAAAAATAAATAATTTATAGAAATAAATTTCAAAAATATATATCAATAATTGACGAAAAATAAATTTTATAAAAAAATTGTGTATAAAAATTACAGTAGATAGTATTTCTTATAAATAAATAAATAAACCGAAACAAACCCAAACAAATTATATATATATATTTATATATAATTATAAAAACAATTATTAAACTAATATTTACGACAACTAAATTTAATAAATTAAATACACGTTTATAAATAAATAAATATATAAATATCGAAAATTTTAAAAACCATTAAGTTATATACAAATACATTTCAAAAACATATATAAATAATTAACGAAAAATAAATTTAATGAAAAAATTTTTTTATAAAAATTACAATAAATAGTATTTTTTATAAAAAAATTAATCAACCGAAACAAACCCAAACAAATTTTATAAATATATAATCGTAAAAACAATTATAAACCAATATTCACGAAAACTAAATTAAATAAATTAAATACACGTTTACAAATAAATAAGGAAAAAATTTAAAAAACCATTAAGCTTTTCGAGTGTAAGCTTGGAATATTTTTTTTTTTAACGCGGTATTACGATCGTCCGAGATCGAGTCAACGAACCTAAATGTCGGAAGTGATGAAACATTTTTTCGATCCCCTTAACGATCGCCGTTTACGGGCAAACACGTGTTGTGCATATTGGAATTAAGGTCGGCATACGATTCATATTCAATTCGAGATACGACACTCGCGTGTGTAATGAGATTATGGTAATACTTGAGAAACAGGAGGCCGTCGGGAGGCCCGGGGGTTGGAGGGGGGGGGGGGGCTTCGTGTACGGGAGGCGCAAAGGCGAGAGAGCCTCCGATGAGAATAAGCCGAGCCCCCAACCTAACGGAGATAAATCCAAGTCACGGGTATCATACATGTACAGGGTGTCCAATAATGAATAGCCTTGAGTCGATTTTACGAGGTCTTAAAGTTCTTAAAAAACAATTATTTGAAGTACAAAAATATTCTGAGTAGTATCGAAAATATGATCTTCAAAAAAGATTTTGAAAAAAATGATTACGGTTTTTTAAATGTATTTTTCTACCTTTTTTATTTTTTTTCGAAAATATTTTTGGCATTTTTATTTTTTAGAAATTATTTCCGTATTTATTTCACCAGATATATTTTTCCGATTTTTTTTTTCAAATTATTCTCGTATTTATATCACCAAAAATATTTTTCTGAATTTTTATATTTATTATTCTCGTATGTATTTCGCCAAAAATATTTTTCCGAATTTTTTTTTTCAACATTTTACTTCATATTTATTTTTGTAATTAAAAAAAATGTAATTTTGTTTTAATCTTCAAAGAATTAATTTTTTTGAACTTCTATTTTTATTTCTAGAAGTTTTTGAATAATTATATTCCAAAAGTTAAAAATAATATGTACTCTTGCACTTTTTTTTCGTACTTAAAAGTAAATAGGTACAAGCTATTTTTCAGTTCATCCATTAATTACCGAGCACCCTGTATATATATAAACGAGCGAGCTTTTTTTTGCAATCGCCAATCCTCGGATCGATTTATCTCGGACGTGCAAAAAAGTATCGATATACACGTATTACCTTGGAATTGATCTTTTACTGTACTTTTCCTTCGGAGTCTAGTACGTACTTGGTGCGGATCGTGAAAATCTATTTTCCACGAGCATTCAAATTAACACACGTATTTTTTTTTTTTTTTTCGAAAATCGTTTTCTTTGTAAGATAATAGCGAATTGAAAAACAACGAAACAAAAAAAGTTAAACGACTGGAAGTTTTATAGTTTTTGCTCGCGGCTGGGTTGAAACTATTCTTGAGAGAAGTTCCGACGATCCGCGTATTTTTCCTACATATAAGATGCTTTAAAAAAATTCGAACATTTCCGAATAAATAGAGTCGTTTTAAAAAACAAAAATTCAACTTTCGACTCGAAAAAGCTTTTATCGGTTCCTAAAAACCATAATTGTTGATAAATTTTGCAAATTGTTCGTTTTTAGCTGGAAAAACTGACGTAAATAACGAAAAAGGGCTGTTTTTACTGTAGAGCCTCATTTGGGCCTCCGTTCACCGTTCTAGGGCCTACAAAAACTGCATTTTTCTTTCCCCAGCCACTGAGCCGCCATTTTATATTTTTTTGTGAAACAAAAAATAGATTTGGGAACTTAAGGATATAAGAATCAAACCCTCCAATCCTCGTTTCGATCGGTTCGATAGAATTTCCAAAAAAAATTCGGAAAAAATAAATTTTTTAGTTCACGCAAAGAGACTCGATTTTTCTCGCGATTAAAATCGTGTTTGGCTTTCGATCGAAAAGTCGAGGAATTTCGTCACGGCCAAAAGACGAATGGAGAGCGTTCGAGATTGAAGGATTCTCTCCTGTGGTCGTTTATACGTAATTGGAGTCGCCTCGATCGTATATCGAAGTGTATCGACCGGTTGATTTCACTCATTGGCTCTTTCCATTTCGAACGCCGGATTGAAACTTGTTCTTGTTCTTTTTAACATCGATACCGACGTAATAGGAATACTCACCGATGAGATTAGTCACCATACTGTACGTCGAAAACATGCTGAACTTGACCTCGTTCCAGTTGAAACGATACCTCGTGAAGAGATACATCACTGCCATTTCGCCTGCAACCAAGAACAACGAAATCATGTAACAATCATTGTCAACCGCAAAAAAACGACAATAAATAAAAAAAAAACCCAAACAAACCCCCCAAAAATTAAAACAATTTAAAATACGTAAAAACGAGTTTGAAAAAAGTGTACTAAAAATGAAAAAAAAAAGAAATAAAATAAACGAATAAAAAAATAAAATAAAAAAACCCAAACAAACCAAAAACAATTAAAAATACGTAAAAACGAGTTCGGAAAAAGTGAACTAAATATGAAAAAAGAACGAAATAAAATAAACGAATTAAAAAAATTAAATAAAAAACCCAAACAAACCGCAAAAAATAAAAATTAATCAATAAAAACTCAACCAAACCCCAAAAACATAAAAATAAATCAATAAAATCCCTAAAAACATAAAAATAAAAAATGTAAAACCCAAAAAACAATAAAAATGAAACAATAAAAACCCAAAAAATCCTAAAAACATAAAAATAAAAAATGTAAAACCCAAAAAACAATAAAAATAAAACAATAAAAACCCAAAAAACCCAAAAAACCCAAACAAATGTATAAAAAATGAAATTTTCAATTTTTTACGAAACCGTTCGTCAAATACATTCGGTCTTTTACATGACCATATTTATTTTCATCTTCCAACCCGATAATTTTATGACTGAAAAAAAATGATTCTCAACGTCTTTTCAAGCCCTCTTCGAAAAAATACTTCACATTTTCGTCTTCAACAATATGTGCCAGTTTTCGGCCGAGGAAACAAATAGAAAAATTCGTCTGAGATAAGTAGCTGCCCTTTGATTAAAAAACGGGCCCAATACAATAACCTACAAAACCCAACATTTCCGGTGTTGGGCCAATGATCCACGTCTGAAAATTTCGATTACAGAAAAATCATTAGAGTCCACTAAAAATGGATTTACAAAAATCCATTGTTGAGGTTAGGACCATTTCTAACCTTAAAAAATGGCGTTTTATTCTTTTTTTTTTAAAGAAACGCGAATTGAAAAATTCCAACGCTCATCTCGTTGGCTTCAGTCACACGGGGAATTGTGCATATATCTCGAGGATTACATAAGAATGCCCAGGTTGCACAACAAGTTCGTTAATCAGTGGGTCCATTTAGACGTTTCCTGTCGAGTTCCTCCGCGGTCTTTATCAAATTATTCCGACTTTCCCCCCCTCCCCTCCTCCTTCCTCCCCTGGTCGGCCATTTTTGTTTCGTTCTTGTTGTCTCTCTCGGCTCTCATCACCGAGACGCGACGCTTCCGAAAACGTTTGATGGATACGCTGGTGTGCCCCAGTGACGAGCTTATTTTTCATTACTCGCGTTAACTACCGTCAGCTTGAGTTATCTTAACCCGTAATAGTCACATGGGGTCCAGTGGACCCCACGAGAAAAATTCTTGCCATTTGCGTTCTGCTTGATTTATTGATGCAAATCTTACACGAGTATTCTATTTCGTATGTTTTTCAAGCTATACAATCGTTTTTTCCTTCGTTTTTGAATTTTAATATGGCGAAAAAACAATGAGAAAAAAAAGAACAAAAAAACCGAAATTTTTAGTGAAAAATTTATATGGATTTTGATTTTTGCGATGTGGAAAAAACCTGCGCGATGGTACTCTTGAAATGGTATATTTTTAAGAAAAAAATATAATTTTCATGAATTCTGAGCTTGAGTTATCTTGATAGTCACACGGGGTCCAGTGGACCCCACGAGAAAAATTCTTGCTATTTGCGTTCTACTTGATTTATTGACGCAAATCTTACACGAGTATTCTATTTTGTATGTTTTTCAAGCTATACAATCGTTTTTTCTTTCGTTTTTGAATTTTAATATGGCGAAAAAACAATGAGAAAAAAAAGAACAAAAAAACCGAAATTTTTAGTGAAAAATTCATATGGATTTTGATTTTTGCGATGTGGAAAAAAACTTAGGCTATGTTACTCGTAAAATAGTATATTTTCAAGAAAAAAAATGAATTTCATGAATTCTCCGCTTGAGCTGTCTTAACCCGTAATTGTCACACCTCCTATACGCCACGTAAAGGAAATAGCATCGTTCTCTTTGAATAAATAATGAAGTTTGAATTCTTTGTTTCGATGATTAAGTAAATTAAGATGTTCATAATAACAATTAATTACATTGAAATCGTTTACTTTATTAATTAACGAAATTACATGGTTGGTTTTATTAATTAATGAAATTACCACGTTAATTATTTTAAATAAGGAAATTAAATGGTTTATTTGATTAATTAACAAGATTAAAATGTGTATTTCATTACTTAAGAAAATTAAATCGTTGATTTTATTAACTAACGGAATAAAATAATTTAATTTATTAATTGACCAAATTAAATTGTTAATTTCATTAATTAACAAAATTGAATAATTTTACTTAATTAATTAATGAAATTACATCACTTATTTAATTAATAAACGAAATTAAATAATTTTACTTAATTAATTAACGAAATTACATCACTTATTTAATTAATAAACAAAATTAACGAATTTCTTTGACAAATTACTTTGTTTAAATTTCTTTATTTATTGAAACGTTTAAATGAACGTACTTCAATAAAATCGGTCTTGAAGTTTATGAAATCACCGAAGCAACGACGCAGCTTTTTCATGACGAAACCCCTTAATGCAATAGAAGATTTTTAGCGACACGGATGAGTGTCCGTGCAATTTGCGACGAATTATACACACATGTACTGCAATGGAAACTGTGGAACTTCCGTTTCGCTTTTTTTTCCTTTTTTTCTTTTTTTTTTTTCCTCGGAGTCCGCTGGCTTTGATGAACGTTAATCCTTGTTTCTCTCTTCGATTGACCTTGACGGATGTAACGAGGTCTACCCTTCTCTCAAATAATCGGTATAATCCGTACCTTGATCAACGCATTAACACGCCAGAACTCGATTATCCCAGGAGGCACGGTCCATTACCGCGGATTTCAAGAATAATGGCTAATGTTACACGAGATCTTGCTCGTAAGAACGCCTCTGCATTGTCCGAGAACGTTTCGAGCAATTTTCCTTTTTTCTTTTTTTTTTCTTTTTTTTTGCACGTTTTTTTTTTAATTGCACGTATGATAGATACGGCTCGCCGTAAAATTCCGATTTTATCGGGGCTCATAATTCTTCCGATTACTTAATTGGTACGAGGGAAATCCCGAATTCCTGTTTTTCAAACGATCGCGAAATTTTTTTTTTTTTTTTTTTTATGAAATGTCGATCAGTTTATGGTTTGTTATGATTTATTTATGAGGTAAGGAATAACTGACGATTTTTTTATTCGTGATTTTTTAATTATTGATTTTTTTGATTTTTAGATTATTTGATTTTTGATTTTTAATTATTTATTTTGATTTTTTGTTAATTATTTATTTTCATTTGTGGTTTTTTGTTTTTAATGATTTATTTCGATTTTTTATTTGATTTTTTATTTATTTTTAAATTATTTGATTTTAGATTTTTAATTATTTATTTAGATTTTTTGTTAATTATTTATTTTCATTTGTGATTTTTTGTTTTTAATGATTTATTTTGATTTTTTATTGGAATTTTGATTGATTTTATATTATTTGATTTTTTAATTATTGATTTTCTTAAATATATATAAATATTTGTTTACGTAACAATTTTTTTTCCAATGTATTATTATTTGGTTTATCAATATATTTTACGTTCGCTAATAATTCATTATATTTTTGAATTTCGATTTATCATATATATTTTAATATAACAACTTTTAATATTAAACTTTATAATATTGATATATATATATATATATATATATATTATCAATAATTAAAATATAATTATTTGTTTATTTTTACTCGTTCGTTTTGAAATATTCCTTTCATTTCAAAACTCAAAATAGAAACAATAGTTTTAGAAAATAAAGATTAAAAATACGTAAAAAACGAGTTCGAAAAAATTGGACTAAAAATAAAAAAAATTACGTATGCCAATTAAAGCGGAAAAAATAAATAAATTAACGAAATTAACGTTTGATATTGAATATTCTTTGAAATATATATAGATACAGGCAGTCGAATGAAAAATCTCTTTTTCAGTGGTTAAAGCATGGGAATTTGGAAACCGGAAGTTCTCGTAATTTCCGCGAGTACAGATCGTTCGGGACAAAAGCAATTCGGTGTGCTCGCGTTCGCGGTGTTGTTGTGAAATATTTCGATTACGTAACGACGTTGTGACAGTTGTGAGTGTCATGCAGCCGAGAGCAAGGATATCGGTTTTACGTGAAGGGTCGACGTTGGAAAATAGCTCCGAAACGTTGTGGAGTTAATCTCCGTCGAGACTATTTCGTCGACTGACCTCATCAGCAGCGGGGATACTTTCACTGTTGCAATTCGGTGGAGAAAGGGACTCGGGAGAATAAATTATTTCGCGCGAGAGTTTGCAATCCTCGATAGGCTCGGAAAATCAGAAAGTCATCTAATGCTGGCTTCGTGCGTTTCGTCCGTCGAGTTCTCAGCAGGTGTTTTTATAACCTCTGGAATATTTGCTATTTTATTCCGATATTTTCTCAGCTGTCAAATAAGACAAGTGACAGGTCAACTGTCAAATAAATAAAATGTCCAGCTTTCAAGTGACAGGAAAGCTCAGCGACGAAACAACGTGACGAGTCAGCTGTCAAATGACACGAGGGGTCTGCTGTCAAATAATCCAAATGACAGGTCACTTGTCAAATTATATGACAGGTCAGCTGCGATATGACACGAATGTCAGTTTGCCTGTGAAATTATATGAAATAAGCTAGCTGTCAATAGACTTGTAGATGACAGGTCGACTGTCAAATCTCTTATAAATGACAGATCGGCTGTTAAATGACTTATGACAGTACATATGTCAGATGAATTGCGAGTCACGAGTCAGCTGTCAAATTATTAATGACAGCGTATCTGTCAACTTATAAATAGTCAAGTCAAATAACTTATAAATGGTCAAGTCAGATGTCAAATAACTTATGAAAAGCCAGCTGTCAAATTACTTATGACAAGCCAGCTGTCAAGTTACTTATGACAAGCCAGCTGTCAAATTACTTATGACAAGCCAGCTGTCAAATTTCTTATGACAAGCCACCTGTCAAATTACTTTTGACAGCACATCTATCAAATTACTTTTGATAGCACATCTCCAAAATTACTTTTGTCAGCCCACTGTAAAATTACTTTTGACGTCAAATCTGTCAAATTACTTTCGACATGAAATCTGCCAAATTACCTTTGACATCAAATCTGCCAAATTACTTTTGACACCAAATCTGCCAAATTACCTTTGACATCAAATCTGCCAAATTACTTTTGACATCAAATCTGCCAAATTACTTTTGACATCAAATCTGCCAAATTACTTTTGACATGAAATCTGTCAAATTACTTTTAACATGAAATCTGCCAAATTACTTTTGACATCAAATCTGTCAAATTAATTTTGACATCAAATCTGCCCAATTACTTTTGACATCAAATCTGTCAAATTACTTTTGACATCAAATATGTCAAATTACTTTCGACATCAAATCTGCCAAATTACTTTTAACATCAAATCTGTCAAATTACTTTTAACATAAAATCTGTCAAATTACTTTTGACATCAAATCTGTCAAATTACTTTTGACATCAAATCTGTCAAATTACTTTTGACATCAAATCTGCCAAAAGACTCACCTAGATAGATCAGCTGTCAAATGTTACTCATAAGTAACCGTCCACCTGTCAAATGACTCGCAATTGACAGATCCGCTGTCAACCACTATTGACAGCTGCCAAAAAAAAATTTTTTTTTTTTCATCGTCCAGTCGTACCGATTTACAAACACACGTCTAGCAGCTTTTCACTCGTGACCGTACTAATAACGATGACGCGGATAGAATCTCCAGCGTACGTAGACCGGCGATCATTTATTATCCACCTTTCGACGTTGGCCCCGAGTCGGCGAGATGATAGACGATAGTAACGCCGCGTTAACCGACGTTAATAATCCATCGAGTAATAAATAATTGATGTACACATCGGCCCGTGACATCGCCAAGGAAAAATGAAAAGAATGAAATAATGGCAGGAGCGAACGCTCGGTTGCACGCGAAGACTCTCCCCTGACTTCCCAATTATCGTAACGACCGGCGTGAGAGACGAGCCAACGGATCAAGAAAAAAAATAAAAAAAAGAAAAAAAGTCGTGGAACGAGGAGGGGGGGGGGGGAAGAAACGAGAACGTTTCTTGGCGGATTTTTCGGATTTTCTAAGGACGACCCCCCCCCCCCCCCCTCCCACTCGTCTTCCTTCTGCCATTATATGAGCCAACGGCCGGATTCACCGCAGGCATGCGAATAAATATACACAAATTACCTTCTGCGGTTTTGTGTCTTCCCTTATTCTTCTTCCGCATCGTTTCCGAACGCATGCGGAAGGGGACCATTATACGGATACCAGCCGTCTTTGGGAACGCTCTCCAGGATTATGAAAAGGGACGGGGAACGACAGTTTCGCACAGGTGTACTCTACCAATTTATGCATTATCGTGGGAGGCCTGTATATTTATGTATATACATATTTGAAGGCCTTTATATATATATATATCTTACCTCGTGAAGGTAATCGACCGCAAAATGATTTTTTCTACTTCGTGTCATTCATCGAGTTCAATGAATTTTACCAGTCGGGGAAAAGAAGTTTTTTTTATTGTTTATTTAAGAAATTCTGGTAAATTGGATTTTTTTTTTTAATTACTAAAGTGAATTATTTTTTTATTTTTTTCTTCCGTTTTACGGATTTTTGTTGCTATTTTTTAATTTGCTGTAATCAGTGTATTATTAATTATTATTATTATTTATTATCGTGTTTATTAATACTATTAAGACGTATTATTATTATTATTATTTTTCGAATAATAATAATCAACCCAAACAAACCCAAACAAGCATGATTCCTGGTTTTATTTTTTATTGATTATTATTCGAATAATAATAATCAATAAGAAATAAAACCAGGAATCATGTTTGTTTGGGTTTGTTTGTTTGGGTTCGAATAACAATAATCAATAAGAAATTAAAACCAGGAATCATCCTGTTTGGGTCTGTTTGGGTTTGTCCGGTTTTGTTTGGGTTTGTTTGGGTTTGTTCGGTTTTGTTTGGGTTTATTTGAGTTCAGTTTGAAATCAGCTAGAAGGGGGTTTGGGCGAATAGTGGTAATTCGGGAGACGAAATTGGGTTACTAACCGTACATGGGACCAATGACGACCATAACGATGATCATGAGAACGATGACCCTCTGCTGTCGATTGTTGGCGCCCTTTTTGAAAGCGACCCGGAAGGTTTCGTTGATGTGCCTGATGGAGAAGAAATCGACGACGGTTGCGCAGGCTGACATCTCTTTCCCCTTGGTCGTTAGGGCTTGGGCCGGTCTGGGGGCTTCTTTGATGACGACCAAGCCGTAAACGAAGGCTAATACGTAGCAAACGGTGGATATCGCGAAAACCCCGTAGAAGCCAATTTTAATGTACAGAATACCGGAAAGTGCCATTCCAATGGGTACCCCAAGGGATAGAAAGACATTGACTGCGCCAATCCTTAGAGTCCTTGATTCGACGGTCGTAATGTCGCCGATGTAACTAAATATCGCCATGAACATTGTGAACCAACCGCCAGTCAGCGCAGGCCAAAGAGCTTCCGAAACTCCAGCGGCTTCCATTGGCAATTCGTAGAACCAGTAAACGCAAGCTATCAGGCTAATGCTGGTTAAAAATTCACCAACTATAGGTAACAACATGCAGGGTTTTCTCAAACCCGTACGGTCGCTCCAAGCACCCATGAAGAGGATCAACAGAGTCGGCAATCCACTCTGAAGTGCCGTTTTCCAAGTCTGCATTCCGGCAACCAGTTGCTGCACCGAGGATTCCTCCGACTCGAAACCGGTCGTATTGCGCGCAGTCAGGGCGTCGCAAATTTCGTTCGAATACGCCAAGTTCACACGGCAGGCTTTTTCCAAATTGAGATTTTGGGTCGCCAATGATGCCAGCACGCTTGGCATTATGTAACAAGCCACCATTGGCTCCACCGTTATATTGCTCGTCAGAAAGTTCCACTTTTGCCTCGTACTCATTGATTTCCATGTTATCGGACCTTCCGAACTACAACCGTTGCTCTGCAAACCCAATGACTTCTTCTCGCTACCCTCCAACTTTATCGGCTCCAATGCCCCCGCTGGAGGTACGCTAGTCGTCATCTTTTTATAACTCTTTGAACACTATCCACCCGGAATGGGACGCCCACACTACACTCGGTCTTATCGGGGATCCCGAATGTCGATTGGTCTCATCTGTGATCGTCCGGATCGATACTTTCGATCTTATGATTTTTTTTCTTCTAGTTAAGTTCCAGTTCTACACTTGGATTACGGCGTTTACTGTTGTTGGGTTGGAACTTTGATATTGGGTCTTTTCTAAAGATCGATTGGGGTTTCAACCTAATATTGGGTATTTTTCGCAGACAAATTAGGTTTATACGTCAGTATTGGGTTTTTTTTTCATAAATAGATCAGGTTTCCACCGCAATATTGGGTCTTTTTCAAACATAAATTAGATGTCCACCCCAACATTAGGTCTTTTTCAAACATAAATTACATGTCCACCCCAATATTAGGTCTTTTTCAATGCTAGATCAGGTGTCCTCCCCAATATTAGGTCTTTTTCGAAACTGAATCAGGTGCTCGCCCCAATATTGGGTCTTTTTCAATGCTAGATCAGGTGTCCTCCCCAATATTAGGTCTTTTTCGAAACTGGATCAGGTGCCCGCCCCAATATTCGGTCTTTTTCAATGCTA